>KK113312.1:396180-465870 GCA_000611955.2 Stegodyphus mimosarum | reverse complement strand
TACCTGAACAAATTTTTATCATAAACATAGTATGGAACCACAAAATAAGAAATGAACCAAAATCAAGATACGATATGAAAACATATAGAAAATATAGTTGTGAATATTTAAAAACAGAAATATCTTGAGACAAAAAATGACTTATCCGGTTCAAATTTTCCGAAGAAAAGACTGTAATTTGAATATTCAGGTGATCTTCAAATCTGGCAATTTCTGCAAATGTACAGGGGCCTAAAGGAACATTCGCAGCCATATGAAGCTCTCTCGCATGGTTCATCAATGTGGGATTACGCCGATTCCTCAATGCATTGATGGCAGTCGTATTCTTATTCAGATGCGCCAACGCATAAACAATCGTTGGCAATTTCTGCAAATGTACAGGGGCCTAAAGGAACATTCGCAGCCATATGAAGCTCTCTCGCATGGTTCATCAATGTGGGATTACGCCGATTCCTCAATGCATTGATGGCAGTCGTATTCTTATTCAGATGCGCCAACGCATAAACAATCGCCTTGGCACAACAGAGTCCCTCATCGTCATAGGGAATAGACAAAATAGATTTTTTGTTCAGTCGATCCACGGAGATATTAATGACTTTCCTGTTTCGTCCGGCACCTAAAGGTCGTCTGATAGTAATTACGTCCACCGAGAACCCTGTGTCTAGCTCAATCTTGTCCTTAGACTGCAGCACTTTCAGGACAGCAGCCAAAATTTTTTCAACTGTGAGAGTCGAAACTGTCATGAGGGACGTGCTGATGGGTTTGTCCAACCCTTCTGCCTGAATGCAGAACCGGATGAGGTCCGAGGGGGCCAAATCAGCTGTTGTCCGGCGAATAAGCTGGTCAAACAATTCCCGAACGGTATCAGGAATTCGAACCATTGGGATTCCTTGCACGCCTTGAGGCAGCCGTTCAATATCTACACTAGCACGGAAGGTAATTTCCTCAGCTTGATATTTCTGGTTCCTGCGACGAGACTTTTCAGTAAGCACGATCGCCTCATCTATCTGAAAAGTAAAAATAAAAAATAAGTGTTCGTTGATAATTAAAACATTTTCAAATATGACATTATTAAAAAGAATGCAAAAATAAATAAAATAATTAATTAATAAAAAATACACACCGAACGTTCATCCGAACCGGTCATGTATACAGGCCCACGAGCTGATGAGGAAGACGTCTAAAATAAATACATTAATTTTTTTAGTACTAAGAAAAAAAAATATTCTTAATCTAAAAATGTTGAAATACTTAAATAATGAAATACTTCAATATTTACCTCAAATCCGGAACCCACTTGATAATACAAGGGTAAAACCAGGGGATTTTCCATAAATATCTGATCGACTTCATCTAATAACTATCAAAATAAAAGTGAATACGTTTAAAATACGATCAAACAGAAAAAAAAATACGTTCAGAAAATACGTGTAAAATAATTTAACTTACATCGTCATCAGAATCACGGAAAGGACAATCGGAATCTTCAAACAACACCTGGCAATTAAAAATTAGAATAAATAACATATTCAAAAAAAAATTCATGTTTAAAAATAGTAATCTAAAAATAAGGTATAAGCGAAAATGTACTTACATTAGATGCAGAATAAACTCGCTTGGTAGTAGACATCGTGTAGATAAAGTGAAAATGGCGCAAAAGAAAATCACAGAAAGTCAAAAGAAACGTTCGCTCAGCAACAACCAGAGTAGAAATGATTGCAATCGTCAACGCAAGCGAATATATATGCGATGTACAAGAAAGAAAAACGCTAATTGGCTAAAAGGAGATACAAATTGTTACCGAGAATCTGATTGGTTGTTAAGATTGTATACGTTCGCCACGGCGGATGTAGAAAGCGTGAAGCGGTTTTGACATGCTGCAACGTGAAAGAGGTGACGTTTGCCTGTTCCCCCAAGCCTAGTGACGTCATGGGGATTTTCGCTCCAAATGGAAAAATAACAGGTTTGGTAACATGAAGGGGTAGCCGAGCGGTAAAGCGCTAGACTCCCATCCGAGAGATAGCAAGTTCGAAACTCAGCCGTGGAGTTATTTTTAAAATTCAGGGAAAATGATATTAAATTCCTTAAAAATGGATTATAATATAATGCAATCAATTAAAACTAATTAAAAATAATGACGGATTAAATAATTAAAAAGGATGATTAAAAAGATTAAATAATGAAGCATAATTAAAAATAATTCAATACTAAAATACTAGAAGGAAAATAATAAAATTAACGTCATTCCAAACACGTGGTTCAAAACTTCATTGCCATAAATATAAACAAATAGTATCGTTGCCACAAAAAGTAAAAAATTTTGAAAAAATCGTTGCCGTAGAATAACAACGAAACTTTGAAAAAATCCGTCTACGTCACTTCCGGGGGGGAATCCAATCTGTAACGTCACTTCCGGCTGTCACGTGATTCAAGATGGCGGAGGCGGCACATCAAAGGCACGACCCCCCGTTGCGTCATCTATTGTTCTCTTACGTCACCCATTGTTCTATTGCGTCATGGCGGCATCCTTTGAGCGCACGAGGACCTGCGCTTACTACTGGTGTAGCATAAAAATGTAGAAAGCCAAAGATATATCCTATTTTTATATGCTTTTAATGTTATCTTGCAATACCTTTGCATCTTTACGTAGTTATTTATAAATCGAAATGGTTGAATAAAATTTAATCTATGACATTTTAATGGAATCGGGAACTTAAAATCACCCACATTTAGAGAAGTTAATTTGGTATTGCGGTTCAGGGATTTTAGGAATATGTTAATCATTTTTCATTGACTAAAGGTTAGGTTAGGTTAGGTTATTCAATTATGGCAAAGCACAAGAGGGCTATCTGCCTAAGGGGAGGGATGCCTTCGTGGAAGACTTTCTAAGGGAAACTGGCTCGTATACACGTTACACATGGGGAAAACCACGAAAACGCCCATGCAGCCAGCTCGTTCGCGATGATTCGAACCTCGGACCGAACTTCCAGTGTTCAGCGTCTTTATCGCTTGGCCGCTGGTGGGCCCATTGACTAAAGATTCAGCATGTTTAATCGTTTTAGTAGCTACTGCGTTAAAGCCGAACTATTAACAACTTCTTTTCCCTCATTTGTAGGATTCAAACTTTGGACTACCCTATTGCTTATCGGACTTGCTTCAAGTTACAGTACGAAGGCGCACAGTAAGAAGGAATAAAATACGTTACATTCTCCCCTACTTTAAAGACGACTGTTTGACTACCCAAGCGTCAAATCCTGGAGTTTATCATCCAGATCTTTTATTTCGAATGTCTAGTCCATTTAAAAGTCCTATTTAAGTCTTTTTAGAATTCTTCTGAAGCCCGGAAACACGAAGAATAAGCACTGCACTTGTCGGTTTTCAAATTCTCGACCTCACATTTGTTACTCGAACGTGACACTGCGAAGACAAGCGGGAAGGAGGGAGAAAATATCCTGCAACCCTGTGTGAGGTCCTCACATTTTCCCTCCGAATTCTATTTTGACTGTGACAACAGAATAAATACGAATATAGCACATCATTGCTGATCCATGGCATGAAGCGCAATTTTACGAATTCAGATGAAGTTTTTCATATATACCTATCATATGTATAAGCAGTACAAGAAAGAACTTTTATTCTGAGTGATTCCCAGGTATTTCTCAACTTGAACTTTGGGACATTGGCTAAAACGTCTATAAACAGACCGGTTTTGAAGATACCTCTCTCTTTTCTGTCCTCAGTGTCAGGTTAGCAAGCCTGAATAAGTGCTGCAGGACATGCCTGGTAAATTTATTCCACGCCTCATTTTATCAACAACACTCGTACTTCTTCATATAATTACTATTTTCATACCTGTGAAAGTGTTCATTATTCGTCATTAAGCCACGTCGGTTACAATACTAGGATGAAGAAGATTTTGTAAATTCGAAATTGAATCCAGTCTCACATTCTTTACGCCACGAGATTGACATCTCAGCCCATTTTGTTAAAAATTGTCTGGGCCTTTTCCTTTCCAGCCAAGTGCTATAGTATTCTGCCCACATGACGCTGAAATTTAATTGTGATGTTTCAAGATTTCACTGCCTTCGACGTCCTGTTCTTCTACGATACACTCGCGAATGTCATTACGTGACTGGTGTTATATAGGTTTTTTGTAACCTAATATGTATCTAACTTCCTAAATTTCTGCTATAATGTTCTAAATAAATGCGTGTTTCACAAAGAAGCGAAGATATTTTGCGTTCCGTTTTGGTAATATACATTGGTAAGTGAACATTTATCTTTTCTCAAATTTTAGGTTATTAAGGCACACCAAAATTAAATTCTCAATATTCTCTTCTATTTGGGTTATTGCGGGAGCAATGCAGAAGAATAATTAAAATGTCTACCTCTAAATAATTAACTACTATTTTGGTACTGTGATTCCTAAATTTTGGAACACCATACTGATTTTATTTTCTGCTACACAAATTTAAGATAACGGGTTTATATAACGTTCTTGCATTATTTTGGATCAGTTACTGATGTTTCTTTTTAAATACTGTTTTATAGGAATTGTTGGATTAAAATATGTGTAAATGATTTCAATAAACGTCTAGTTAATTTTGTTTTATAATTTACTTTCGGTATATCCTATCAAGCCACCAATAACGGTCCTTTAGGATTTTGGAATTCCATTTTCCTTTGTAACCTGTTTTCATTGTAAGTATATCCTGATGGAAATTTTTTCGTATTTTTTTAATTTTTCAGGAAAAATCAAGACTGCAGTTTACATATTGAATTTTAAGCTACATATTATAATGTTTTGTAATTTTTCAGAAAATGACTTAGTTTTTCGCAATTTTCTTCCTTTTGACTACTTAAAACGGAATTTATGTAACATTATGATTTTAGAAACGTAGCCGCGGTCAATGTACGTTCAGATTTATTTCCTTGATTTGCGGAATAAGCAAAATTTTCTTTAATTTTTTATTCTATTTTCTTAGTTAATACAGCTATATTAGAATATATCTTCACCTTTTCACTCCTTTGCTTTTGAAGGGCACTTCATTTAGCCTAATTTAACCTGAAGAGAAGCAAAGTAATACATTCCGCAAGAACGCTGTGTGGATTAGGAACAAAGGCGACTTTTTATAAGTAATGTACTTTAATCATAAAAGAAAACAGTCTTTCTTGTTATTATTATAATATTTTAATATAATGTACCTCTTCTTTGATACTAATCAAATTAGAGTGAAAAGATAATTAAATTGCCAGATGCAGGAAACGTGTGATATCAACTTCGTCCTGGCTGGTTTTCCAACCACAGGTCTTTCAGGTTTTCACAAGCTTGTTTTCTGTGCATAGTACCAGAAAATCACAGTGGCAGACAGTCATTTCCATTATGAAGAAAAGACTATTTTTAATCTCGGTTTTAAGAATTCTGCTATAAGCTATTTTTCCCGCCTTCTTCACATGCCTTCGTGGTGTAGTGGTCAGCACGCTCGCAGCGTAACCGAGAGGTCCGTGGTTCGATTCCCGACGAGGGCATTGCTCATTTCTCATCTATCCTGCTTCTAAATAACCTAATGACTCTACACTGGCGCCCGAATTAAAAGGTGATAGATTATGATTCTTCACCACCGCGATTTGACGATTGGGTCCCCAAAACCCCATTCGCCCTTTAAAAGGGGGAGTATATAAGGTATTTCTACCGCCTTCTTCGCATGCCTTCGTGGTGTAGTGGTCAGCACGCTTGACTCGTAACCGAGAGGTCTGTGGTTCGATTCCCGGTGAGAGCATTGCTCATTTTTTATCTATCCTGCTTCTAAGTAACCTAATGACTCTACACTGCGAACACTTTCAAATCTGCAACTTGTCGTTGCACTACAGCACTCCAAGTCTTACATATTTACATGCAAATTCTTCATTTTTGGGAAAATGGCTTGGTAAGGTTTATCCTAATTTTATTAATAGTAATGTTAAGTTATGCTTCTTTCCTATCTTTCTAGTTTCAGCTTACAACTTCCTACCGGAATATAATTTCAGAAACGCAGTGAATGGAAATAAGAGTACTATTTAAGTCGATGTTTCACCGACTTCGAGAGAGAGAATTTGATTTCCTGACTAACGTGCGTTTGGTTTTTGGCTACGTCTCTCTTAGCTATGCTACGCTCGGCCATACTTTAGGCCCTTCCTTGGCTTCGCCGATTTAATTAATATTTAGAGGCCAACTACTTAGAATCCAGATAACTTCGGCTATATCTTTCAGTTAGCTTTAGTTAAGCTTAGTTAGTTTAATTTCATAATTATTATGTTCAAGCCCAAGTGGAGGCTTTGTGTATACTCCGAATTAGGAGTTGACTGTATTTATTCTAAGAAATAAAGGGTAGTTAACCTTTTTTAAGTCTTACGTGTTTGTTCACACACTTAAGCGATTATTCGCTTACTGGTGTTTTGTCGGGTTCAAGGTCTTGAACACTGAATTAAATAAATGAAACCCCACAACTTCTTATGAATAACGCTTACTCCCTCTGAGCTACAGAAATTACATTTTCTTCCCCCTTAAAAGGACTTTCATTTAATCTTCAGACGGATTCAACACAATGATGCTTCCGATAAGTCATAAACAAGACTATTGAAGTCCATATTCACAGGACATGCAGCAGGTCAGGATTGTAAAAGAGAGCTAAAAACACTTTTGACATCGGTTTCCTTGTACGTCTGTTAAATTATATAAATTTTTGCTCCATTTAAATTTATTTCCTCGAACTTGATTAGAGATATATTTCTCATTAAATTAGTTCAGCTCTCACTTCGCGGTAAGGCAGAAATACATATAAGCTAGAAACATTTTCATTAAATGTTTAAAATACACAAAAACCTAAAACACCAAATGCAGTAAAATACTGTTAAAAATTGTTTTACAGATAAAATTAGAGTTTCTACGGACTGTACAGACAAAATTTCGGTGCACAAAATTCGAAGTTAACTTCTGGTCCCATTGCGCAAACATATTTTGAAACTGGTGCACCAAATGACATAATTCACTATTCTACTATGAGTTTCTAATGTAAACAATGACGACCTTGTTACTCTTAGCGCCATTTAAACTATTAAAGTTTTGACAATTCTGCAGCTATTGCGTGCATCCAACTCATGAAAACCTTACTCAGAGCAAGAAAAACATAACTGAATAATTTTTTAAGCAAAACATACACAATTTACCAATACATATGAATAAAAACACAGAGCTTACACAGTCGAGTAATAGGGTAGGTTTATATACATATATATATATTTGGTGTGACCGATTACAACAAAAATGAGAGGTTTACAACTACATGTTACAGCAGTCCCATGCACAAAATTTCAGCGTTCTACGCCTAATCCGTTTTTTCGTTATGCGAGACGCATACGTACATACATACGTATGTATGTATGTATGTATGTACGTACATATATACATACGTATATAAGTACATACGTATATACATACGTATATATACATACGTATGTATGTACGTACATACATACGTATGTACCAGTCGTCGGGAAAAAAAACCCTTCTGGATCCACTTCAATTCGTTTTGTAAAAAATAGCTCTTTATTCTCTTCGTACCTACAGATGTCAAGCAAGTTCGATTGGGTTCCAGAGAGGTCAAAATTGATATTTTCGTTGAAATATGGTACCCGAAATTTTTCGAGATTACAGTAGTCACTTTACTTTATACAAGGAAGTAAATACATCATTACGTGCTTTTCCACTGTAACAAAATTGTTATATTTAATGTAAATAGTAAAGTAAGGGTTTCATTCTTTCGTATAAGCTGCAATTTATATCACCGATAACCTAGTATATTTCCTAGCAGTTTAATAACAAATAGTTGTTTAAAATTTGCTTTCAGAGAAACGTATTTTAGACATCAATCTTTGCTTCTAATTTTTTTCTAAATATGTTTATTTCTTTTCAGAGTCAAATGTGACCTTACCTAGGAATACTTATGATTTATCATAATCCATTCTCAAAATGAGAAATGAATTAAAATTCTTATTTTTTAATTCCTTCACATTTTAATATAAATTTTAAAACATTTATTGGATTTATTTTGTCCTTCGAGATACTGTTATCTTAGAATATGAGACAGTTAAGCAAAAATTTAATAAAATGTGAAATGAAATTATGAGTTGTATATAAAATTTAGTTTAAAATATAAACACAAAATAACCCACTTATTTCATTTTTAATAGAATTTGCAAAAAAATTGAATGAAAGCAAAGACATAATATTTTAATGTGACTGTGAATGATTTATAATCCTGAAATATTTTAAAAGTTTAATGGAATTTTGAATCATCTAAATTAAGAATCATAGTTTATTTTGCTATCTTAATCTGCAATTAATTTTTCTGGACGATTTTTGTAAAGCAATGTCTTTTATTTTTCCTCTGCATAGAATACTACCTTTTAATTAATTTCTTTTATGAAGGATGCTCTTTTCTACTTTTTTTTTGGTTTTTGTCAATATAAGCGTAGCTTTTTATCAGACTTAACTAAATTTCATGTTTCTAACATTAGGTGCTGAATCTTTAAGGGAAACATTTTCAATTTAAAGAATAACAAATTGGGCAAAGGGTTCAATTTTATTACGCAGACCTTCATACCATTCACAAAGAGAATTGCAAAGGCTAAGGTATATATACTTCGATGTACGGATTGTCACATAAAATATTAATTAAAAGATATATTACGTCACATTATAAAAATTTAATATGAAAATATATTACTACCTCTTTTATCTTAAAAAAACAACGCACTTATTTGTAGTTTTTTTAGTATGTTAATGAGTTTATTACATTCGAAATATATAGTTGATAAGGTAACTTTAATTTAAAGAGCTTAGAAATGCTCAAGTAGGATTATATTATAATAAATCTATATAATTCTATTACACGTATCCTCCGCGACAAAAACAAACTTTCTTCGATAATTTATCTGGCAGAAATAACGAAACGAATATTTCCCATTCTGCACGTTCCTTCCCTTATATCTTACTTCTCGTGCGTCGGAGAGCTGCGCATTTCACATCATTCGCATAACTCAGTGACGTGAGTCTACTCTAAAATTTGCATAAATTTCTGACCGCTCCTTCTTGGTGTTGCATTTTCAATGTCGAGCAAGTATTATGGATATATTTCCATCTTTTTAAAATATTAAACGTACAAGCAATTTACTTTCAAAAAGTTGAGGGTAACAAGCATTTTGTATCCTTAAGCATTTGAAAATGAAATGAGCACAAAAAAATTGTTATTTTTCATATCATTCAGTATAATATTAATGTTTTCTTTTATTTTATTCGAACATTAAAATGCAACTGCAGCTAATTAAAAATACAAAATATTTAAATGGTGGCTTTTGTAAATATAATGTTAATCATTTTTTAACCAAATGGTTTGCTTTTTACAACTTTATTTATCATATATGTATAAATATTTATTTCTTTGGATACAGTTCTTCTCCTTAAAAATCATTCAGCAATGCGTGACTCTTTAAACCTTTTGGAATTTATTTTAAATGTATTGCAGTTGCATAATAGTAATGCAACAAGCTCTCGTAAAATGGTATCACGAAATGAATAATTCCAAGGTAAAATACAAACATATATGTCAGTATCTTCAGTCAGTTAGTTAAAACAAAATATCATCATCATCTTTTCATAGCTTTAAATAATATATATTTTATCGTTAGAGCTTTTTTAAACTACACTCATGTCCATAAATTAAGGATAATGCAAAATCAGACAAAGGAAGAGTTAGAAGCAAAAGAAATTTGTCTTATTTGTAAAGCTTATTTATTAAACAAAAGGTAAAGAGCAAAAAAAGATGCTATATGTTTGATATTATTAAAAAAATTAGCAATTTTTTCTCCCTGGGGCAAATTACAAAAAAAACTATTTACAAAAAAATCTACTTACAAAAACCCAATATTACATGGTTGGTATGATTGTTAATACACTGTATGTCTCCCAGACGATGCAATACAGTCCGTACAACGCCTAGGCATGCTAAGTATCAAATTATCGATCTGATCTTGGGGGATATTACACCTCTCAAAAAGCAATGCTCTCCGAAGTTCCGGTAGACATGTAGGAAGAGGTTGACGAGCTGCAACTCGTCGGCCAAGCATGTCCCACACGTGCTCTACTGGATTCAAGTCCGGTGAGAATGCTGGTGTGTCCATACGGGTGATATCCTCCGATTGAAGGCATTCGCTTACGATGTTTGCTCGGTGAGGACGAGCGTTGTCATCCATAAACACAAATTGTGCGCCCATGGGGCCGCGAAACAAACGTACATGTTGTTCCAGAATGACATCCCGATAGATTTGGCTTGTCATGTGTCATAAACTTCCTGATTCTATCAGCTTGGCCCCACCCACAAATCATAGAATAACGTTTTTTTGGCAACATGCCGAGGTCACTTTTTGCGTCTTCGTTTTTGACAGAACTTGTTAGGCCTAGGAGAATGAAACTTCAAACTGATTTACGGCCCATGTAATGGGATTAGTTCTATATAATCTAAATTTATGTAATAATTGTTGATGTTAGTGTAGTTATTTTTTGTTAATTAAAATCATATAAAATTCTAAAAGATGAGTTATTAATCCGAACTGTTGTCTTTGAATATTTTTGAGTCGTCAGCCTAGCAAAGAAGAAAATACGGATTTCAAGAGCTCAGCCCCGAATTCGAGGGTGAGTGAAATTTTCTTACCTATTTTTTATTGAATGTCACGAAGAAGTGACATAAAATTTTTGGCATCCCTGCCGGGATACTGAGCTCTATGAATAGTTGTACTGATTAGATTTGTGTTTAATCGAATTGATTTGATTACATAGTGAATTTTGTTAAGAAATATTGATACGTAATGGCTGACGATATTCTGAATAAATTAAAAAAGAAACGTGCTAATATTAGAACAACAGTTACTAAAACTGTCAAAGGTATTGAAACCGAAATTAACAATTCTGAAGTTTATTGTTGTCCTAGAAGAACTTTTAGAACATTTAAAATTTAATTCTGATCAACTAAAAGCTACAAATGAAGAAATAGAATCTGCTGTAGATATTAAGGAATTAGATAATGAACTTAAAAGCGCCACAGAATACCAAGACAAAATAATAACATGGACATTTCGTGCTGGAAAGAAAATACGCGAGTTATCAAAAAATAATTCAACGGAAATTTCAACAACATCGAAAGCAGTACCTGAAATAATAGCTAACAATTTTGTAGTAGAAAAGGCTAGCGTTAAATTACCGAAGCTTACAATTAATCATTTTTATGGAGATAATTCTCAGTGGCTCACTTTTTGGAACACATTTGAGACCGCGATACATAATAATGAAACGTTAGACAAAATTACTAAGTTTAATTATTTGAGAACATATCTGAGAGGATCCGCACTTAGTTCAATAGAAGGTTTAGCTATAACGCCTGAAAATTACGATATTGCTATTGAAATTTTGTTATCTCGTTTTGGAAAAAAGAATATTTTAATTAATACTCACATGAACGGTTTACTACGAATTCCTCCTTTAAAAAATACTAGAGACCCCCTATTATTCAGGAAATTTTTTGACCAAGTCCAAACCGAAATTAGAAGTTTAAAATCTCTTGGAGTAAGTTCGGAAACTTACGGTAACCTTCTAACGCCTATGTTATTAAAATTATTACCTCCAAATTTAATTTTTGATTTTAATAGAGAGACTGGTGATTCTGATTACGATTTAGATCAACTTGTAGAAGTTTTGTCTCAAAGACTGAATGATACGGAACGCTTACATATTATAAATCATGCCAACGAAAGCACTTTTAAGATAAACAAATGTTCGCATCGAGATCGTGATTTATTGAAGACACAACTTTCGCAATCGAGCAATAAAAAAGAAAAGCGAAATACATTCACTGCCGCCGATCTGCTGACGATTGATAAAAAATATAAAACCTACGCATGCATATTTTGCGATTCCTCTGACCATGATTAATCGAACTGTAAGTTTGTTTTTTCGTTACCAATGCAAAAAAGAAAAGATATTTTAATGAAAAATGGTTATTGTTTCAAATGCATTAAACGTGGTTCACATCTATCGAAAAATTGTACAGCACGGGTAACTTGTAAATTTTGTTCGAAATCATCTCACTTGGACATTTTATGTTATGCAAAGGAAAATAAAATTGCTGAAAGTAAACCTTTAAACAGTAATATGTTTAATGATGATATTAGTAATGGCGTACTCGTTAATAAATCATTTATGAAAAGAGTGTTTTTACAAACTCTGGTTGTATGTATTAATGTAAATGGTTTAGATTATTACGTTAGAGTATTAATTGACAGTGGATCTGTGAAATCTTATATCAGTAAATTCTTGGCAGTTACTTTAGAACTAGAGTGTTTGGGAGAGGATACTGTTATCCATGGGTTATTTGGCGGCATTGAAAAAGAGGAAGACCACAAAAAATATCGGGTTAACATAAGTAATATTGATAAGAGTTTCATTTGCGAATTAGATGTTATGGATCAAGATAAAATTTGTCTATCTATACCCAAGATCAGTAATTCTAAGATTATCAATAAGATTAAACACTCTGGTATTATAGTAAGTGATATCTGTATTAATGAAAATACTTACTTGTATGAAAATGATCCAGATGAAATACATATTTTAATTGGGGCTGACTTTGCTGGAAGATTATTTACGGGTAAAATCAAGCAGATATCTGATAATCTGGTTGCCATGCATACACACTTAGGCTGGACGTTGATGGGAGAATCTGGAGAAAATACTAGCAGATGTGAGACGCTGCTCACTCTCCATATTAGCGATCTGGATGTATCAGAATTATGGCGACTGAACACGATGGGTATAAGAGTTGAGGGGGAAGACTGGTCTAAAAAGTATTTAGAAGAGGCCGCAAAATTACATTTTCTTCAAAATGTTAAAAGAGATAAAGAAGGCCGTTATATGGTAAATTTACCATGGTTAAAGGAACACCCCCCTCTTAGTAGTTGCAGAAAGATAGCTGAAAAACGACTTGTGAACTGCATCAAATCATTAGAAAAGATCGGAAAATTACACGATTACGAGGAAGTGTTTCATGATTGGAAGAGAGAAGATATCATCGAAAGGGTTGAATCTTATGAGGAAATAGCCAAAGAACACTATTTGCCTCATAGGCCAGTGTTTAAAGAAAATTCAACCACTAAGGTACGCCCTGTTTTCGACGGTTCTGCTAAAGAAAAAACCTTTCCATCAATCAACGACTGTTTGGTAAAAGGTCCAAATATTATCGAGCTCATACCTTCTTTGATAAACAGATTTCGATACGGTAAATTTGGAATAATTGCAGATATAAAAAGAGCTTTCTTACAAATTCGGTTACAAGAACGTGACAGACCTTTTTTGAGATTTCTTTGGAAAGAAGGGGGAAAAGGCGAAAACATAACTTATCAACACCAGAGAGTTGTATTCGGGATATCATCAAGCCCATTTCTTTTAGAGGCCACGTTAGAATTCCATCTAAAGAATGTTCCAGACCATTATAAAGAAACTGCAGATATTCTCTTAGAATCATTTTATGTAGATAATTTGGTATGCAGTGTCAACAGCAAAGAAAAATTGGAGAAACTGATGGTTGAATCCCAAACAATTTTGGAAGAGGGTAAATTCGAACTTAGAGGGTGGGAGCACAATGATTTTAGCTCACAAATCGAAAACTCAATGCCTATCGAAAGACGAAGCGTCACTGTTTTGGGCTTAAAATGGTACTTAAATGAAGATTTGCTCTCTGTAGACATAAAAGATGATGAACATAAGGGGGAAATCTTGACAAAACGAAAAGTATTATCATTGGTTCATAGGGTTTTCGATCCTATTGGATTTACTTGTCCTGTAACTTTAATACCAAAAATTATGCTACAGGAATGTTGGAAATTAAAGGTCACGTGGGATTCTGCACTACCTACATCAATAGGGGAAAAATTCCAAAAGTGGAGAAAACAGCATAATATTTTGAAAATTATTACTATACCCAGATGCATGATAGAAGATCCGGAAACCTCCAAGAATTTAAGTCTATATGTGTTCTGTGATGCAAGTAAAGCAGCTTATGCTACATGTATTTTTCTAAGGAGTGAAAATGGAAATTCTGCTTCATGCCAGCTTGTACAAGCCCGATCTAGAGTATCCCCCCTGAAACCCATTTCAATCCCCAGACTCGAACTCCTTGCTTGCACAATTGGGGCAAGGCTAGCTCGTACAGTGAAAGAAGATTTAAAACTTCCCTCTTTACCAACTTTTTATTGGTCAGACTCTATGAACGCTCTCTACTGGATAAAAAAATCAGAGAACTGGGCAGTCTTCGTGTCAAATCGAGTTAAAGAAATACGAAACCTATCAAATCCAGATGATTGGTATTATGTTCCAGGATCACAAAATCCTGCTGATATTCCCTCTCGAGGATGCAGTGCAGATGTTTTAGCGAAATCTAAATGGTGGAATGGTCCTAATTGGCTGAGAAATCCTCAAAAGGACTGGTCAAACAGAGAAGTTAATCCAGACTTTGAAATTGTTAACGCTGAAAAAAGAAAGACTGTTACTTCTGCCACGAATTCACAGATAAACAAGTTTAAATTCTTCGAAGATATATCATCTTTTGGTAAAATTACGAGAATCATGGCATACGTACTAAGATTTTGTGGAAATTTGAAGAAAGGTCAAAAAGATCGAAAGAAAGGAAAATTGGAGGTTTTCGAAATTCAAGAAGCAGAAAAATTGATTTTGAAAGAAATACAATTAGAAAGTTTCAGTGACGGAAAACATCTGAATTTCAAGGTTATCAAAGGTAATGATGGATTGCTAAGAGTGGAAACAAGAGTTGCCACAAGAAAGGATTTGGAGACATTCAGGTTTCCGATATTATTGCCAAATAAACATCAACTGGTTAACAAATTAATTATGGAAAAACACCTAGAACTTGAACATGCTGGTACGCAAATATTAATGTCAAATCTCAGAGAAAATTACTGGATCATCAAGAATAGGAAAACAGTTCGGCAAGTTATTAGAAGCTGCATAAAATGTAAAAGGTTTTCGATTCGCCCTCTAGAAACAATCAGTATACCTCTTCCTGAAGATCGTGTAAGAGACGCGGCTATATTTGAAGTCATTGGAGTTGACCTTTGCGGTCCACTGTACTTAAAAGAAAACAAGAAATGTTGGATTGTTCTTTTTACATGTGCAATCTATCGAGCAATCCACCTGGAATTAGTTACTTCTTTGTCAACCGACGGTTTCATCCTGGCCGTCCGCCGATTCATCGCAAGAAGAGGTCGTCCTACTACCATTTATTCTGATAACGGGAAAAATTTTGTCGGCACGTCCAACGCTCTGAAAGCCATTGATTGGAATAAAATTGAAGACTTCGCGATTAAGAAAAAAATTCAGTGGAAGTTCAGCCCTCCATCAGCCCCTTGGTGGGGGGGATTTTGGGAAAGACTAGTAGGAATGTTGAAGAACATTCTCAGAAAAGTACTCGGAAAAACATGTTTAAATGAAGAGGAAGTAGTAACTATATTATGTGACGCAGAAAGCATAATCAACTCCAGACCCCTCACTTATCTTTCAGAGGATCCTGAAGACTTAATAGCACTCTCCCCATCAATGTTCCTCCAAGAAATCAGAGAAATTGGAGTACCAGACTTTGACATGATTGATTCTGAAAAGATAGAAAAGAGATTTGTTTATAGAAGGAAGATACGTCAAGATCTAAGAAACAGATTCCGAAATGAATATTTAGGCTTACTGAAAGATTATTCAAAAGTTCGTAAAGAATCATCGATCAAAGAAGGAGATATCGTACTCATTGGTGATAATGAGATAAAGAGAATTAATTGGCCTTTGGCTAAAGTGGTAAAAACTTATCCAGGCAAAGATGGAAGAATTCGTGTAGTAGAAGTCAAGACACACTTTGGTACCTTCATTAGACCAGTCCAGAGACTTTATCCACTAGAAGTCAACATCCTTGACTCATGTGACATTCGAGAACGAATTCCTGCAAACCAAAAGAACCGTGTGATTTCCACTTCTCGTAGAGGACGAACTCTAAGATCTCCTCAGAGACTTAAACTTTAAGACTCATTTTTAATTATTTTTTTTGAGTTTTGTCATTAAAAACTCAAAGGTGGGAGGATGTCATAAACTCCTTGATTCTATCAGCTTAGCCCCTCCCACAAATCATGGAATAACCTTTTTGGCAACATGCCGAGAGGACGTTTTTTGCGTCTTCGTTTTGTCAGAGCTTGTTAGGCCTCGGAGAATGTAACTTCGAACTGATTTACGGCCCATGTAATGGGATTAGTTCTATATAATCTAAATTTATGTAATAATTGTTGATGTTAGTGTAGTTATTTTTTGTTAATTAAAATCATATAAAATTCTAAAAGATGAGTTATTAATCCGAACTGTTGTCTTTGAATATTTTTGAGTCGTCAGCCTAGCAAAGAAGAAAATACGGATTTCAAGAGCTCAGCCCCGGATTCGAAGGTGAGTGAAATTTTCTTACCTATTTTTTATTGAATGTCACGAAGAAGTGACATAAAATCATGGTTCCAATTTGAACATGCAGGTCAGTTCTGGAACCCAGAATAATTCCACCCCAAACGAGCACTCCTGCACCACCGTAACGGTGTCGTTCAGTGATGTTTTCTGGAGCTCTCCATTTGAAAGTCCAGCGAGAATCAGACTGAAAGCTAAACCTGGACTCGTCGAAAAACATCACACAAGCCCACTGTTGCGATGTCCCCAATGCATGCTCTCTACTCCAGGCTAACCGCAGGCGACAGTGAGTTGCAGTAAATGAAACTCATCTGACAGGTCTGCGAGCATATAGACTAATCTGCCCTAAGAGTCTGTACACGGTCTGCCTTGAAATTGTCGTACCACTGGCTGAAGAGAGCTGACGAGACAGGTCTGAGGCTGTGCTCCGCCTGTTTCTTTTGGTAGTAACTGCCAAATACCTGTCCTCATTCGGCGTTGTAACTCTGGGGCGACCTGGGCGACCGATTGTAACTCTGGGCAATTCCATTTTCGTCTGATACTTCCAGTTGGATACGCCCACATTCCAGACGGCCGATAATTCTACCACGTAAAAAATCATCCAAATGCGTCCTTTGTGTCACAACTATTCGGTTATTGCACTGAAATGCTTATAATACGCCTGCGAACAATTTTACTTCTTTGCCTGTATTCCTTATATATCACTCTCTTACACTCTCGTCATTGTGACGTACCATCGGTGTCATGTGGTTATTTCCTGAAATTTGCATATGATTCTTGAAGATGTGTGTAATGATTTTACAGGTGATATATTTATTTTAGAGTTCGATTTCCGCGTGACTCCGAATTATCCTTAATTTATGGACATGAGTGTACTTTCAGCTAATCGATTAATGTAGAAAATATCTGAAAGTACAAATTTACTAGTGATCATTAATTTCAACCATTGGTTGCTTTCCATCATTTGAACGTTTATTAAGTTCTTTATTGTTTAAGGTCCTTTGATATGGTGTGAAAAAATACAAAACTCGTTTTTAGTAATCCAACGCAAGGAAAACAAGCTAAAAATCATTCAGCATAAATCGAATTTCAAGCGAATGTTCTTACTCCAGTGCATTAACTAACAATAATGCACATATCTGCGATAATAACGGACCACATTAATGGAATTATTTCCAAATTTTGAAGATACGAATGAGTCCCAAGGTTCCCATTCTCTACTAAACTTCATCAACGGACTCTGTGTTTCCTGGTTACTTAACCAATTGTTATATTTCTTCAGAGGAACCATTAAATTTAAGTAAATGCATTATATACTTAGTCAAACCCCATGCACTTTCGCTTCCAACTGTTGATGTCGTATATATGAAATTAAATATTAAATTATGAATGATTAAAAGAAGGCAAAATAGAAAGAAGTGAGAATTGAGAAAACAAACATTTCGATTGGCGACGCTTATTCCACAAAAGAAATACCTCTGCTAAGTTTTCAAGGTACAATTTTTAAGTTATTCTTGGCGCACCAGCTGTCAAGTTGAAAAGAACAGCTGATTGTCAGTTATTCGACTAAAGGGAATCTGAAAGAACGCACTAGTTACATGGATGTCTGCATGGTTTGTCTTGATATATAATATGACTTTTCTCTTAAAATAGGCCAAATTCTCTTAAAAAGCCCTCCACTGAGGCATTCCTTTTCTTAACTTTCTGATTTTTTATCATTGCTTATTAAATCAAACAAATTATTTCAAGCTAGTCGCATTTTATTCTTTCCGGATTGGGAAAAAAATTAAAAAAAGCAAAAGATTAAAAAACCTGAATTTCATATTAACAATACTGAAATTTTTAGCAGTTAATAGAAAATTTTGGAATCATAACTCTAATCCTATTAAGTTTTCAGGTTTAGTAACGTTTCTCTTCATATTTCTTGCTCTAGCTAAATTCTTTCCTGCTGCTGTTATTAGTACCGCTACATAAAATATGTGAACCTTAAAGTACAGGCTCAATTAGTGTTCCAATTATCTGTCCTGACTTAGAAAATGCATGCTAATATGATAATAAAAATTAGTACTTGAAATTGGACATGACAACAAGCTTCTTTATGCTTCACTATGGGAAAGAATAGATATACATATGTGTGTGTGTGTAGCTAGATAAACATACATATATACACTGGTGTGCAAAAATTAAGGACGAAGTCGAAAAATTAGCATATCAGCTGAACGAAGAGGCAGAGCGGACAGAAAGACCAATCAGGAGATTCAGTAAGGTGATGTACGGTAGCACATGCTCAGATATGCAGGTAGACGTAATGGGGGAGTGTCTGAGTAGTTTAAAGCATGTTGTCGGTGTAAGATCAGTATTTCTGGCAAAGAGCTTGCACGCCGTATAGCAGTTAAAATCACAACGAGTTGCTGCCTCAGCGAGAAATGGCGAATAATCAATCTGTTACACATCTGGATGCTTTTACCCGAGGTCGAATCATTGGGAAGTTGGAGGATGGCCGCAGTGTGACAAGTGTGGCTGCAGAGTTCGTAATTGCTCACAGCATCGTTTCACGACTTTGGAGACAACTTCAAACTACAGGAACAGCTATACGGGGGTTTAGTAGCGGTCGTCCACGAGAAACCACACTCGCAGATGACCGGTATATTGCCTTACAGGCCAGAAGAAACAGGCGGCAGACAGCGGGAGAAATCGCTAGACACACGACACAGGCGACTGGACGACCGATATCGCGTTTTACCGTGGCCAGAACACTGCACGGTGGTGGTCTGTTTGCACGACGCCCTGTACGGTGTGTACCTCTAACGCCTGCCCATCGAAGAAAGCGTTTTCTGTGGTGCCGAGAACACCGGAATTGGAGAGACAGTGAATGGGGACGAGTACTCTTTACAAATGAGAGCAGTTTTAGTCTGAGTTGCGATTCCAGACACATACACATCTGGACAGAGCGGGGAACACGCAATAACCCCTTCAACACCATCAAAAGGAACTGTTTTGGAGGTCGCGGAGTTCTCGTTCGAGCAGACATAATGCTTGGTAGCCGGACCGACCTTCATATCTCCCAAGGAGGTTCGTCACCTGGGACTGCTACTGTAACGAGGTTCTTCTTCCTTACATGCGTCTTTTCACAAGGGCTATGGGTCCTCAGTTCCTCTTCAGGGACGAAAACGCTCCACCTCATCGCACAGTTACTGTCGAAGAGCTGTTGGGGAGTGAAAATATTGAACACATGGATTTTTCGGCAAGGTCTCTGGATCTAAATCCCGTCAAACATGTACGGAACTTACCAGGGAGACCCGTGGCAGCACGTAACTTATCTCCAGTAACGATTCCGAAACAGCGATTGGTGCTACAAGAGGAACGAGCAGCAGTGTCTCAACAGCTCATTAACAACCACATATCCAGCATGCACAAATGATGTGAAACCTGCCTAGCAGTCAGAGGAGATCATATCCCCTATTCAAGACCGGATGTTTCTTGCTGGACACCCATCACAGGGATGTTTCGGCCTTGAGTCGCGTTGCGCTCCATGCTACTTTTTCAATAAAGCTTCTTTTTATCCCTCTGATTTCTCTTTTAGTAAGTGTTGCTTACATTACTCATTTCCTTACGTATTGGGGATCTTACGGTATTAAATGTGTTGATTTGGAAAGCTTTTGTACAAAGTTATACTGAAAAAACCGTCTCGTCCTTAATTTTTGCACACCAGTGTATATATATAGAGAGAGACGTAATGATGCATGGATGTTTATTCCTAGATATTGAAATGCTAATTAACAATGAAGAGCACACATGGAAGCCGGGGCAGATTTAATATTCCTTTTTATCACAACTGACATTTTCGGCCATAATTCACTTGGTACTCTACTCATGCCTATTCAAGAAAATTTACATTTTTGATACTATTGTGATAGGAAGAAAAGCAGCAAGCAGCGTTCATCTATGCGGAGGTGCAGAAAGCAAGCGTGCAGTTATCCAGTATGTCAGCTTATTGAAGGAAATGCTTCGGTTCTCAAAATTTTGACTTCTGAATTAGTTATGTCATCATCATCATGTAAAAATCATATGATACGGATTAATATAGAAATTACGGAGCTCTTGGAAATTGCAAAAGATATCGTGAACGGTGTAAAATACCCTTTTATTTAATACAGGTGAGATTTAACAGAAGACACTGCTTGTACTTCCAGAACCAGCCAGCATTTATGACTTAAGCATAAGAGAATTGAACATAAGAGAATTGAAATTAGACTAAGTTCATTCTAATTAGCCAAAAGATTACACAGACACAAAACGCGCCAGCTGACTCAAACCTAATATCGTCGTGACAAACTTAATGGTAAAAATAACGCAACGCCGCGGATAAACTGCTCTCAAGAGAATCAAGGAAGAAACATGCTCTGTTTCTACCATCTAAAACCTTCCTTTAAGTACTATCTTTTCCTACCTCATTTGAATAAGTGCGAACTAGAAGTTAGTATTCTAGCCGGAAAATGGAAAGCCAGAAAAGCTAATTAATTTAAAATAAATTATTAATAAAACTATGTGTATATTCTATAATATAAAATATATTCATAGCAAAATTTAAGTCTTTTTCTTCTAAAGGTTGATTTAATCCTTTGTGAGAAAATAAAAAGAAAGGAAGAACGAACGAAAAGAAACTGAAATTTTCCTGAATTATGTGAATAGTCAATTTACGTATTTTGCTTCCAAAAACTGCTGCTAAATATAATCTGTCCATCATAAATAAGATAATTTTTATTTAATATCCGATAAATGTAGCATAATTCCGGATATTCATTGAAAATTTAAAGTCCTTTTTTATAGTTCATTGGATCATTAAACAATAAATGGAGCTCAAATATTGAAACAACAAATGTATTTTTTAAATGTGTACATTTATAGAACCAATCATATATGTGAAGAGTTTTGTCTCTTAGTTTTATTTTCTCCTTATAAGCTGCGTTTTTATATCTTTGAAGATTTAAAATTTCTAATCTGATTTCATTTTAAAAATTTGGTTTTATGCGTTAAGTAGTTTTTCTTCAAGTATAGACACAGTATACTTTGTTCATAATGCAGTAAAGCACTTAACTATGAGACTGACTGATGGAATGATAGAAATGTAGAATGATTACGTGCTTTCAAGACATATTATAGTTAACTATAATGGTAAATTTGATGAATATAGCAGAACAGCCCATTTTATTGCCAATTATGAGTAAATCTCAACCACTATATGAGCGATTATTTGCATAATATGAAGTAAATATGGTGACCTGAGTATGATTTATCATATTTAACAGGATGGAAATAAACGATCACAGAAAAATGTGATTCAATCACATTATGCAAAATACATTTGTTAAAATAATAAAGATACTTAGCAATTATTTACAATAACTGGAAATTATGTGTAATCATCGGAATATTCGTTTTTACAATAATAACTACATCCGTAAGATCTATGAAATGACTAGTTACAAAATTATTTGAGACCACTCGTTGCAAAGAATTTGTTTCGTTCTTAATTTACGGGTACATTCCTCTTTTCAGCATTTTAGATAACACAAAAATATTCTAGGCCGTATGTATACTGTCTCTATCCGTATATATGCGGTTAGAGAGTACATATACGTATATATACTGTACATGCAGTTTATATACTGAAATGTACGGTCAGATAGTTTGGTTTTGTAGGGGTATATTTTGCATTAAATTTTCCGCCATAGCTCTATTTTTCTTTATCTTTTTCTTTTATTTCCCTATTTTTCTTTATTCTATTTTTCTGAGTTAGTAAAATATTTAAGACAAAAATAGTAATTGAAATTAGGAATTATTAGCGACTAAATCTGGCATGCCAACCTTTTTCCAATTAGTTTAAGTACCTTAATAAGTACTTTCCTGTTAAGAGAATTCTCTTAATGCATTTCATTTCAACAGCGGATGTTTCAGACAAATTATTATTTCGCAAAATTTTCTTTGGCAATGCTGTGTGTTTTTCCAGTTTGCGTCGTTTCATATAAATAATTTCCTTTTTTCCATGCGAAGAAAGGGTACACTACTAGTGGTATTTAAAAATAACCTGATTGCTTAATTACTAATAAATTGCTTATTTGGCTGGAATATATACCTCCTTTGAACATCTGAAAAATGTTATTCCTTTCACTTCATTGTTTAGAATTTAAGAAATTTTTCTTGTTCGTTATTTAAATATTATGAAGATTGTCTCCGTTATTCTCTAGCACCATTTCTATTGGAAATTCTATGAATTTTCCAGTAAAATATTTCTGCCCATAATAAAACTGATGTACATTTAGATGATAAAATATTCTTCATCAATACCCGTGTCTAAGGAATGTCTAAAGCTTCTTAAAACCAGATTTCAATCAATAACGACCTCAGTCCGGCTCTTTCTTGAAATTATAATTAGCATCTTGAATCAAAATTCTTTAAAACTTCTTCTTTTCTCTCTGGGTTGTCTAAATTAATGATCACTTCTCTACTTCTGGCAGTAGGAAAGGAATTAAAACATACCACAACCATAGTAGACTTTATTGATCTCACTCTATTTAATTTATTTTTGAAATTTGTTCTCTATTTCGGTTCTTCTTCCCTTGACATTTTAATTACATTTAATTAATCTCATTTCATTTCTACAGTTTATCGGGAAACTTTCCCACTTACCTGCTTCTTTATCTTCAAATATCGCACGGTATCTTAAAATAAATGTCCTTCTTCCACTTTATTTTCTTCGATGTAATTTAATCTTTCATATTAGAGCTCATTTCAGATTTCCATTAATTAAGAATTCTTAATACTAACAAAGGCTGTTTCTCATAAAATTATTGAAAATATATTATTTCGTCCATAATAGATTATAATCTTCCGCCTTTCATTTTCCCCTTCTGTAGTCTGCAAAACTAGTTACATTCACCGTACTTTAACTTTTGAATTATTTTCAATTCCATTAATAGAGCTCTTAATGATGTCATAAAGAGACTACACCAAGAGTATCTTGAGGAATCTTAGCAACACTTTCCAGTGCTGCACATAAAAATCAATCAAGTGAGAAAGATAAGTATTCACGTCAAAGTATGCTATGTTTAAATAATACCTTGCAGGAATAATAAGTCTTCCTCTTGCAATAATTTTGATGTTATATTCAAAAGATGAAAATCTTTTTGTGACTAACGTTTTCTTTCAAACTGATGATTCGAATTGCTTGAAGGCTTTAACATTCAACAAGGGCTGTTTGGTTAATATTAACTCTAACTAATGTAATGTAGTTAATATTATAATGTTCACTTTCTTTGCAAACATAAAATGCACAATCTTAAATGACTGCATTATTAAATACTTAAATGACTATTACGCTTGAAGGATTGTTATACTTGAAAGACTGCATGCAAGTGAATTATCACTTTGTCTTGTAAGATGCCATAGAGAGTGAGAAAAGGTGTAAAGGACCTTTTATTTTATCTCAAATCAAAGTTAACAAAAGCATCACTCATTCTTACAAAATATATAGCCGTCCACATAAATCAAAGATAAATAATTCCACTTAATTAAATAATAGTAAGTTAGTCTAAAGGCTACACAATCCAAGTAACGCTCAAGTTGCGTTATTCTCGCCAATAGGCCTCTCGACGTGACAGGCTTAATGGCGAGAATAACGCAATATTCCAGCGATATCCTCTCAAGTGAACATCAAATTATCAATGAGACCTGCAACAGGCAGAACACGCTCTGAATTCTGCCCTCTAAAACCTTTTTTTAATACTCCCTTATTTCCACCTCATTTGAATATCATGAAAGCTAAAAATGTACATTCTAACAGGAAAATGTAAATGAAGAGAATAGGAAAGTTGATTAACATAAAATAGCTGGTTAAAGAACTAAAATAATACCGTACAATCTTAACACTTAACTAATGTAACACTGATCTTATATAAAACAATATTATCATTAAACGTAGCTAATATTAATTAATTTTAGTCAATTAATTGTGGTCATTAGTTCTCGTCAAGTCATGTGTCAAAAGTTAAGTGAGGTAAGACATGCAAGGAATAGAAATACAAAGCGATTGCGCATGCGTGGAATGAGAACCGGCAGTTTGTCACATGTATATAATAGATTGTAAATTTGCAATGAAATCTGTTTATCGTCCTCTGTCTGCTGTGAACATGTAATTAGTGTTCAGTATGCCTCGTCAAGAGTGGAAGATACCGTATCAACAACTAACGAGTTCGGACGAGGCTGTATGGTCGATAAGCGATAGAGACATTCATATACAGCAATCGCAATCCGCACCCAGTGTAATGCCACAACAGTGATGCATGTTTGGAAAAAAATGGACAGAGGAGAACCAAGGACAGAGGCGAAATCCTGGCAGTGTGGCACGCAGTAACACAACGGCACGGACTAGAGGAACCTCAGCTGCATGGCTGGATCGTACAACGTCCTCTTGTATGTTAACACAACGTTGGAGCACCGTTGCAGGTGTTGTGATGTCTAGCTCCACGATTCGTCGCTGTCTGCTGCAGCATGAACTGCGTGCAAGGTTCATCTACACAAGATTCCCCTGCCGTTGAATCACAGACATCTCCGACTGCAGTGAGCAGAGCAACATAGTGCGTGGCGTGCCCTCTGACAACAAGTTGTTTTCTGCCATGAATCTCTCTACAGTCTGGAGTAGAATGATGGAAAAGTACACTCCAGACGTTACAAAGGAGAACGTCTGTTCCTACACTGTGTTATCAAGTACCATATCGCACAGATGCCTGTCAAATTGTGTGGGGAGCTATTGGGTATAACTTTCGATCCCATCTAACGCAGATTGCAACCTCAACAGTGATCGTCACATAAGGGAAGTTGTTGAACCAGAGGTCCTCCCCATTCTTCGACTCACTTCGGGGCCTGTATTTTCACAAGATAGTGCCGATGCACATATGTTTCAGACTACACAAGCACAACAGGTTTCGCTTCTTCCGTGGCCTAATTATTACCCGGATATGTCGCCCATTGAGTATGTATGGAATTTCGTCGGTCGGCGAATCACTTGTACAGTTGAGAGGCAATACTAAGTCTGAGTTTTGGCGTCAGGTCGAAGCCATATGGAATGCCATTTCTCAGGATTACATTTAGAACTTACATGATTGAATGCCACGACGTGTACAGGCTCTCTTCGCTCAGCGTCGCCGACAAACAAGGCACTAATTTAAGACGTTCTTCTGTTTTTTTGTCTTGTAAATTTCATCGTTTATTTATATCACTATTAGTAATATGGGAAATAAATTTCATTCATTTCCGACAATTCCTTCATGGTGTTGCAATTTTCACAAATATTAGTGTATGCCCAGATTAATACAAACATGATTGTCGATTGTGAACAAAAAATTCGCACTGTATTCACGTTCATCGTTTTGTATCACACATAGCATGGCGCTCAGTCAACAAAGAATATTTGTTTCATAAAAATTGTTAATTTGTTCTGATTGATAGTGATATCACACTTTCAGATTTGTTATTAGTGATCTGACTGTACTTGATTTATCACATGAATAAAATTAAACATTTATTCTTGTGTACTCTATGTAGCATTGTATAGCACAAAATTTCCATACCATTACTTTACTATTTTTTTAACTAGATAAATAAATATGCATTGAAATGATCACCTTTTAATTCTTTGAGTGAATGAAGCTTTAAGGATGATTTTAATGACAAATTAAATGATTATTAGGATAAGTGTTTCAAGCTTTAAAAGCCCTTTAATTTATTTCCAATTATATATGAGAAAATATGATTATTGAATAGAATTTGAATATTTGAAATAAATATTAAATTTCAAAAATTTAAGATAACATGCCAAGAGAAAACTGTATCTGTTATTAAAATAATGATAATTCCATTTTGAGTTAAAATAATGATAAAAAATTAAGGAATGAAATGGAAATAGCAACAGCATAAAGAGGAAATAGAGAAGAAATCTAATTAATATAAACGTGCATAGATTGATGGATACCTAGAATTTCGCAATCACACAGTTTTTGAGTTATGAAGCAACCATCGCTGCACATACTACGATATCCTGAGTATTACATATATCCAAGGGGTAGCCAAACTTCATGTCAGTAAGAGACGCATGTTGGAATTCTGGAAAATTCAAGGACCACGTCTAGATTTTTCCAAAAATCCAGAAATCCATATTTAGATCTTTTTGAAACACTAGCAGGCGTTGATAACACCAATATTTTGATCTCATATATAAAAGATCCTCTCGTAAAGTTGAGAAAATACATGAAGTGAAAATTAACTGACTAAAAGTGCATATTGGTGTTATAGGCAAAGAGTTGGCCGACATGCTGGCCAAAGAGGCTGCCATGGGTAATGCCGGGGATGCGTTCGATATTCAAGCATAAAAAATAAAAGATTTCTATTATGATTACTGGAAAGAGAAATAGAACATTTCGGGAAAAATGGAAGATTACTTGTTGAGTTTTGAAGTTTTTCAAAATGTGGGAATGATATGTGATCTCGCTTACAGTCGAATACTTACTGGGAAGAGGCTCTTCCGCTGTACCCGAAAAGATTTAATTTACAAAATAATAAGTCTTTGTAGTTTTTGTAGTGTTGAAGGCAATAAACAACACTTCGTCGAAGACTGAGTATTGTTACGACATGTTAGGAAAAACACATGATAGCACAAAGGAGTTCTACTGTCGCGTTAAAGATTTTAGATCTGTAAATGATTCGATGAAATTTATAAATGGCAACAGAACAGTACTGGGAATTTTGGCTTGATGTTTTTGACTGCATTTCTGTTTTGATCTGTGTTTTAATCTTTTAACTGTATTTTTTTCCTGGGTTGGGAAGACTGCAGCATACTCGAATATTACATTACTTCCTTCTCAGTTATTTCTCTTGTTTGTGGCCTATGTCTGGCAGCGGCTGGTATGTGCTAATATTTAAATGTTAGCTACTTTTGCTAGACATATTTTCTTCTTCTTTAAAGTAAAGTTAGTTTTTATTGTTAGCTGAAGTTTTTGTGGTTCTTAGTCCTTTCTGATGACCTTCTGATGGAGTCGAATGGTGCTCCATACTTCCTTTTCGCCATTGAGCAGTTTTAGTTTACCATATTTCATACGTGTATTTTATTTGTATAAGAGCCACTCCATTCATTCCAAAAGCAGTATGCGGCTCACTCGTTGCCCTGTGACCGCCCCTGTATCCAATATTACAAAGGCTGTCAACCTGAGGGGTGTGTATTCCACTAGAGGCAGTTCATATTTCCAGTGAATGAATGAGGTCAGCTAGTTTAGCTGTTAAGTATTTCGTTTATGAATACGAAATCTAGTTTTATAGAAGTTATGA
The DNA here is from genome assembly GCA_000611955.2 of Stegodyphus mimosarum. Classification (NCBI taxonomy): domain Eukaryota; kingdom Metazoa; phylum Arthropoda; class Arachnida; order Araneae; family Eresidae; genus Stegodyphus; species Stegodyphus mimosarum. The sequence goes on along the minus strand of KK113312.1, from coordinate 437,900 downwards.
TATTTATCAACATTTGCTATATTTTCTGTAATTTGATTTATTAAAAACTTGAAAATATAATCTAAATCTAAAGAAATGTAAGCATGTATTTTGCGACCTTTTGAAAGAAATGAGGGAAGTAAAAGGGGCGCATGGGGTAAAAGAGATTGAGAAATGCTGCTATAATGGGTATTTGTAAAATTAATTAATATTAGCTCTTCGCTTGTAAACGTTAAATTGTGATTCAAGAAGCCACTTAATCATTTTGGGTAGCTGAAGCAGACTAAGAGCACGAACTGCAATAGAGTTTCAGCTTCTCATATCACAAATGATAATAGTTTCTGACGAATAAGTTATCTATATATTTATTAGAATAATGGAAAATTTTTGACAGTTTTAACATTTAATTAAAATTTCTGATTCATAGAATCAGCTAGGTATGGTATAGGTAGTATATAGGTATGTATAATAAATTCATATAATCAGATAAAGATATGTTGTCATACTAACACAGGTTATATGATATATAAATACTATATATATATATATATAATTACATTTTCCTTCTCCTGTAGTTAAACGTCATTGCAAAGAAATGAATCGATTGCAATCGATCAATCGAAATTCGACAAATTATCATCTGGGATTTAGTTCAGTCATCAATTTCTTAGAAAAAAAGAGATTGGAAACAAGAAATATGTGAAGACAAGCACTCGCATTTTCACTTCGGATTCCATTTTGGAGCAACGGTCATTGGCTAAAAAGACCATAAATAAACTTGTTTTGAAGTTCCATCTGTTTAATCCTCCTTAGAGTTAACGCTCACAAAAGAGGATGAAGGCTGCAAGACATGTCTGGTAATTTTTCATTACCAACCGATTCGACGCTGCAATTTCCTTCAACAAGTACTCGTACTTCTTCACGTAATTACTATTTTTATATCTGTAATGAAACGTTTGTGATATTTCATACTTGCGATGAGTCTGACTTTCCTATCTGTGTTTAATATTGAACATCAAGATTGCCCTCATCGCATACACTGCTAGGATGAAGAAGAATTCATAAATGCTGAACTGACAGCAGTAGCAAATTGTTTACGTCACAGTCACGAGATCGACCAAGCAGAGCATTTTATTAAAGCATAGCGGGACGGTTTCCTTTCCTATTAAGTTCTATAGTATTCTGCAAGCCTGACGGCGGAATTTAATTAGTGATTTTCGCCAAGCTTTCAAGATTTCCCATCGTTCGACATTGTCTTGTTCTACGACGAATTCGCGAATATGTGAATGGTGTTATATAGGTTTCTTATGACCAAATAAACACTCTTAGACAGAAAAAACGACGCGCCACGACAGCCCGAGAAGATATAAAGTAAATTGGACACAAATTGATATGCATACAGATTTCAACGGAAAATGCAAAATTTTACATTTTGGCTGCCAATGAATAAACGGTTGTCGCTACAGCGCATCTGATCTGCGCAACTGGCAGGATATTTAAGAGGAGAAATTACGATTCCATGTCATAAATTCTTCACAAATTTCATTCCGTATACTCTGGCAGACAGTAACTATGCCTCGCCTACAGGTGCGCGAACGATACGCGCAGATGTCAGAATTTGAAAGGGTAGTGTAGTTGGGCTTAAAGAAGCCGGTTGGTCTTATCGGCGAATAGCTCGACATTTGAGCAGGAGCGATGCCACTATTAGACGATGTTGGCAGGAATGGGTGAATCATGACCGCACACAGCGTCAAGAAGGAAGCGGTAGGCCTAGAGAAACGACAGAACGTGAAGACCGAGCAATCGTCAGAGCGGCACTCACAGCCCCAGATGCATCATTATCATCGATTGTACGTGCAACTAGTACTTCAGTGACCGCAAGGACCATTCATAGATAGCTCACAGAAAGGGGGCTGAGGTCACGGCACCCCTTGCGCCGACTAGCATTGAACTCTGTACAACGTCAAGCCAGTTTGCAGTGGTGTCGGGCTCATACGCACTGGAATGTCACTGCATGGAGTAGAATAGTCTTCAGTGATGAAATGGAGACGCCCCGGACAGCGATGGATACCAACCTGACTGTCTTCTGGCAACAGGTCGACAACCAGGAATAATGGTCTGGGGTCCCATTTCATTTCATAGTAGGACCCCTTTGGTTGTTATCCATCGCAACCTTACAGCACAGCGGTACGTCGACGAATTGCTAAGGTCCGTTGTGTTGCCCTTCATGTCACGCCACCCTGGGATTACATTTCAGCAAGATAATGCCCGTCCCCACGCTGCACATCTTTTTACAGCTTGCCTTAGTGCTTGCAGAACATTACTTTCGCCAGCAAGGTCGCCGGATCTCTCTCCTATTGAGCGCGTTTGGAGCATTATGGACAGGGCCCTCCAACCAGCTAGGGATGTTGACGATCTAACGCTCCAGTTGGACAGAATTTGGCACGATATCCCTCAGGAGGACATCCGCAACCTCTATCAATCGATGCCAAGCCGAATAACTGCTTGCATAAGGGCCAGAGGTGGGCAAACGCGTTACTGACTTTTCCACTTTGTGAAGCTCTATCACTTCAATAAATCATCCAATTTTTCTCAAACTGTAATCACTTGTTTTTCTGTACCTGAACATCAGTTCTACCTATTTTCGTCCCATTCGGATAACTCCTTCTTGGCGCGTCGTATTTTTGTTTAAGAGTGTATATCAGAATTTCGAAATTTCTACTACAACACTGATGTTCTGAAGAAATGCATATTTCGCAAGCGAAGATATTACGCGTTCTTTTCGGTATTATACATAAGAATGTCAACATTTACCTTTTACCCAATTTTAGGTTATTAAGGCACACTGGTTCAAATCATAATATTCTCTTCATTTAAGTTGTAGAGCCATTAGGTTATTTCGAAGTAGGAGTCATGAAAAATTAGTAATGCCCTCGCCAGGCCTCGAACCTCAGACCTGTCGAATAAGCGCCGAGTGTGCTGATCATTACACCATGAACGCATGATAAGAAGGCGGGAGAAATACCTTATTACTCCCCCTTTTAACGAGCGACTGAGGATTTGGGGACGCATTCCCCAAATCCTGGGGATGGAGAATCATCATTCACCACCTTTTGTAGTTCGGGCGCCACTGTAGAGGCATTAGGTTATTTCGATACTGGAGACATGAAAAATGAGCAGTGCCCTTGCAGGAACGTGAATCTCGGATCTCTCAAATACACAGCGATTGCCCTGACTATTACACCACGACGGCATGCAAGGAAGGCAGGAGAAACATCTTATAAGGGTTATTTCGGAAACAGTGGAGAAACATAATTAAAATGTTTATCTCTAATTACGTCCCTAATTGCTTTGGTATCGCAGCTCCTTAAGTTTTGCTACAGAATCTGCGAAAAGTAGTTATGCCTTGTGAAGCATATTAACACAGAGTAATGAATTAGATGCTATGATCTTTATAGCACAGTAGAAATAATGCTCACAGGTACGAAATAAACGGGACAAAACTAAATAAATGCAAAATCTCGATTTGGTATCAATTTACGATGAAATGAAACCACAGCAATTTTGATTTTCTATTGTCATTTCCAGAAGCTCATTCTAAACAAAAGATTTTATACTTCGTTTCTTTAATTCCTAGAGACGAGGGAATAATTATTTTACTTAATGAAGTAGTAGGGAATAATAGGGAATTCTTAAATTATTGTAATCTCTTAGCTTGTTAGTTCAGGAGCTAAACCGAATATCAAACAAAATACAGGAGCGTATTAAGATCAGATATGAATTTAATTTTCATTTCATAATTTTTAGATTCTAAAACGTGTTTAATACGGTTTTAACCTCTTATTTAAAGAAGTATTCAGCATTAATTTCAAACTTTTCGAAGTGTTACACTACAAATGCTTTATCTCTTTTATTTTTTTAAACTTTTTTAACTAAACCGAAATTGGCTTTAATAAACTTCTCTAGATATCAGTTCCTAATTCTTATGTGTTACACTGCAATTTTTATTCAACCACTATAGTGTCGGAAGTTTCCCAGTAAAATAGAAACTTCACATAATATGTGAATCTACAGTTTTGTAGACACATGCTGTTGCAAAGTGAAGTAGTAATCATTGGCAAATTTCTGTATCTTTTGCGTCTCATATGTGTTCAATATTTTGAGTAAATTAGCTGCTTCTGTAACAAAATAAACTCTTCTGAATCCTAATTTTCTGAGAACCAAAACACAGCTAAGAGGAGATTATTCTCTGCACTGTTTGGGACGTTGTTGACCTTCTACTCAAATTTCGGTAGGAAATTTCAGACCCGTCAATAAATGATAATTTAATCTCCTTCAAGATTAATGAAAGAGAGAGTGTACGTGTCATGGTAACTAAGTAAAGTAAAGAAAACTGACGATTCGTGCCTGATCAAAGATTAATGAAAGAACTTGTCTATCACGTACTTTAATATTCTTTTATCGCTATTTCGTGCAAAGTACGCCTACAGATCATTTAACTAAGTTAGGTTTTGTAGTTTTTTTAAGAATTCGGTACCTGTCTCATGAATTTACTAATCAGAATACTCATCTTGGGACTATGAACTAATAAATTAACATTTTAAGAAATAATTTAAGACATATAGCACGTTTGAAAATCATTTTCCTCCTCTTTTATTCCGATTTTTATCACGAAACAAAGAGTTCAATTCACATCAGTACCAATATGCAGTTATAAACTATATGATCTACTTAGGCAGATGGAAAATGCAGAGCAAGTGCTCGACTGTGGCAGGGCTGTCAGTACTTTGTAGATAATTTTACATCTGTAATGCATTATTATGTATTAATGTGTAGGAACATTTCAAAATTCAGATTTATGTTTGTCTTTATTGGTTCCCCCCGGGGGTTGACTCAGGAGAATTCCTGGGAAGTACTGGCTAGGATCTGTACTTAGACAGTCTCAACCACGGGGGTAAAATATCAGGTACTATTGTACCTTATTCTTCACAGGACTAGAACCCGGGTATTGTACCTAGGATGGGATCAGGCTCGACAGGGACCGTACTGGTACTGGCTTGTCCGCTCCCTTGGCTGTGGTGGAGCTGATATGAAAAACCAGGAGGAGGGCGTGGGACCATGCCCGTATAACCACAATGGTAAAGTTAGGGCGTCCCCGTCTCTCCGTAACGAGTGTCTTTATTGGTATTATTGTAGCGTAAAAGAAATATCTTGATATTTTCATTCTTCCAAAGTGTGATAACAATAATGTGTGTTATTATTTCTTTTTTCTTATTCCAATAATAATATAACCTATAATAATAATATAACCTTTTATTTAAAGGAACCTGCTTTTATTGACTATAAATCCAATCTGTGCTTCTTAAAAGTTCTTTTTGAAGTTCAAAAGAACAGAAGAGATAAACAAAGTTTGGTAATTTTTGTCACATAGGGCAAACGTTTTACCAAAGAATGTAGTTATGAACGTAGGAAAGGGATTATTATGTGTTTGAATTACTTTAATTCATTTTAAACTACAATTTTCTGATGTCTAGGACTGAAAATCGAAGCGTATCCGTTAGCAAGATTATGGAAAATCTTATAATGAAGATATTAACCGAGGAGTAAAATATCTGTTCTTATTCAGTTTTCATAGATAACGTCTATGCATCCATATTTGTTATTTGCCTAAGCGCTTATCGATATATTTTCAGTACAAAAATAGCAATGGAAGCTTTTATCTCTTTATAAGGTATTTCTCCCGCCTTCTTATCATTCCTTCGTGGTGTAATGGACAGCACACTCGGCGCGTATTCGAGAGGTCCGTGGTTCGAGTCCCCGCGAGGGCAATGCTCATTTCTTCAGTTTCCTGACTTAAAAAAATCGTAATGTCTCTACAAAGTTTAATGTGTTGTACAACACTACATCTAGATATGTGGTGCTAGTTCTTTTTTGAAGAGTAGCGTAGTGAAGTAACCGTATAAGGTATTTCTCCCGCCTTCTTCGCATGCCTTCGTGATGTAGGGGTCAGCCGCTCGGGGCGTATTCGAGAGGTTCGTGGTTTGAGTTCCGGCGAGGGCGCTGTTAACTTTTGACGTCTTCTGCGTCAAAATAACCTAATGACTTTACATCCTTACATATTAGAGTAGAAGTTTTCGAACTTTTCTTTCATCTGCCAACCTGTGAATTATTTCAGAATAACAGCTCGTTGCTTTATCTAAAGTAAGACATACTCCAATCAAATATTAAAGTCAAAACAATTTTATTGGATTACCGTTTGTGGTTAAAATTGAAAATAAAATATAAAGTTATAAAAGTTGTAGATACTTTTTGCCATTAAACGTTTAACAATGAGGCCACCTTACAAGGTATTTCAATGTATTCCCCCTTCAAGGTATTCCCCCTTCTTCGCATGCCTTCGTGATGTAGTGGTCGGCACGCTCGGTGCATAATCTAGAGGTCCATGGTTCGAGTCCCGTCGAGGGCATTGCTAATTTTTCATCTCTCCTGCTTTTCAAAAACTACCTAATGTGCCTATAACGTATCCAGAAACACATGCACTTATGACAAGCTAAACACGAATCTTAACGCAAAAAAGTAGATTAAAACTGACCTAAGCAACTATAGAAAGGATTGACGTGTCACTTAGGATGACACAAAATCCTTTAAGTACACTGAGCTCTTAAAACAAACGTTTTGGCTGAGTGTGGACAATCATCGATAGCGACTAGAGAAACTGTCCACGCAGGCAGAGGGAGTTGCAATTTACCTTGACCTGTATAAATTACTTTTGCATAATGTTCTGGTGTAAGCGAATATTTGGGGTGGCAAGATAGGACCTTGTTTATCTGAAATTTAACTGTTAGTAAATATGTAACAGGCTCTTGAACTGCGAAATATAAGAATATTCTAAGATTTGCATCATAGCTTCTTATGTGACATATGTTGATATCAATCATACGTCTTCCAAAAAGGTTTTCTTTGAAAATTGGGGCGACATGGCAGATAGATGCGAGACTTTTTATATTGTACCCACTGAGTACTCCCTATCAAGCCTGGCATGGATCTCAGGAAGGTATTTCTCGTGTATCTGCGGTAATTTGAAGGGTTAAAATATTCAAATGTTATGAATGTAATTAAAAATTACAATTTCAAATTTTAATTAAGCTAAAACTATTATTTTTTTGATTGTGAAATAATTGTAACTGTTTTAATATGAAGCAACTGTAAACATAACCGAGTAACTAACAGAATAACTTTAAGCATGAATGTGTAAATTACGTAAGTGTATTATTACATATCTCTGTTTTAAAAAAGATACCTTTCATATAAGATACTTACATTGTTTCTGAAACCACAGAAGAATAAAATATTGATTATTATATGTACCTTTAAACACTGTTTCTGTTAAAATAATCTTCAGTAAAAAAGTAGTTTTGAATTTCAGTTGTTGCTATGCTGAGGAAGGCGAAATGTTAAAATTTCTATCCGATATTATAAGTGCAAAGGTTTTGCTTTACTATCTAGCGAACTCATAATTCTTAGCACAGAATGTCAAATTAAATAATAATGCATGAGATTCAAAATTTGCGAGATATATAGTAAGTTAATTGTTTAAAAGTATGCAATGCAAAATTTGCAATACGTAAACATTCTGTAATATGCAAAATTATTAATGTTAAAATTTATGTAATTTTCATAATCAACACATCTACTTCTTGTTGATGAATATCTTTAACAATAATTAATTCCTTCAAAGAAAATATTTTGCAAAGATTGCATTGACTAGAAAGGTATATCGTTAATGCTGTTTTTTATTTTAGCTGAAAAAATACTATAAGCTGATTACCTTGCCTCTGAACCTTTGCATTTTGACTTAAATATTATTTATGAAAGCAATACCTATGCGATCTCAGTCTCGAAATAGCAAAGTATAAGAAAAAATTTAAAATCCAAATGTGTGTCGCCAAGTAAATCAGAAAGTAGTACTGCTCATCATTTTTTTGGAAGACTACTGACTATCGATTAAACAGTGTCCCATTATTTAGCTGACAGTTGAAAACTTCAGTGCTGCTTTTTTGTATGCGAATGTTTTAAGACATGCACAGAAAAACGTATTGAAAATTTATATAATGTAAAAAATAATCGTAGCCGCTCCTCAAGCTGTCGTATCATTAAAGAATATTTTGGTTTAATATAAGACATACAAACGTACACATGTAATAAGGAATAAAAGAACTATTCTTTGTTATTGAAAATAATATTAAATACTTATTTTTGTTTTTACGTATATCATACTTGTTTGTATATTAAAGGTTAAATCAAATCCGAAGTTACGTTTCATTTTTATAGTACAAATATGTTGAATTACATTTTATTAATTCATTATAAAGCAACAAAAAAGCACGCTAAAGGTTTTCTAAATTATTTTTAAATAGATTCTGTTTCCTTTTCTATTTTGACTAATAAAATGCCGTTAGTTATCTCGGACTTCCTTAATTTATATATATATATATTTATTCGAGAAAAAATAATGGGACAAAACATAAAATATACTAACTTGTATTTTGTATACCTCGTAAGTGAAATATCCACTGGACGAAAGAGACGCAAATGCTCATTTTAAGTGTTTACAGTTTCCAGAGCCCAAATGTATACTTTGTTTGGGGGGAGGGCACAGCTTCGTCTCTGCAGACGTTTCATGGAGCATCATACAAAATATATTACAGTTTCACATACATTTCCACTAAATGTATTTATATATATACAAAATTAATAGCATTTTCTCCTTCCCAAGGACTGTATGTCCCTGGCAGTTCAGTCCCTGTACAGGAAGCCATACTTACAATTACAAAGAAAATCAATGTAATTCTAAAACAATAATTTGAATAAATAACATAAAACAAATCAGGTACTAAATCAATAAAATAATAGGACCAGGTCCCTAGTATGCTATTTATATCATATACACTATGGGGATTACGTAATATGCCAAAAAGGGGCTAGACTGTCGTAATGAACGACTTCAGGCTTAGAATTTGATGGCTCACGGTTCCGAAATACGACGTCTTTCGACCTTTTTAGGACTTTGTAAGGACAGTCTGAGTGTGGCTGTAATTTAAGAAAAACCCCTTTTCATCGAATCGTGTAACATAACCACGTCTTGTCACCATTATTGAATCGATGCCCTCTAGCTTTAGTATCGTATCGCGTCTTCATCTTCTTGACTCACTTGTGCAAAATTATACATAATTTCAAATCGTGCATGGAGGTCTTGAAGATACTCCTCACGCAATGAGGGCGCATCCGCAGGGCGACCAAACAACAGATCACAAGGCAGACGAAGGTTTCGACAAAAGAGCATTTCGGATGGTGAATACTTGGTAGTCTCGTGGGCAGCACTGCTGTAGGCCTATCAAAATGGATGTTACATATGGTCCCAGGTCTGTTGATTTCATGAAGCTATCAGCAAGGTTGTTAAGGATGGTTTGATCAAACCTGTCTACCACGCTGTGTGAGTGCGGATGTAAAGGTGTCGTTTCGTTTAATCTGAGTAGTTTACAGAGTTCTTTAATATTAGCAGAGATGAATTTCCTTTCATTATCGTAGTGTAACTAAAGAGGCACTCCAAACTTGGAAATCCAATTCTGTATCATTAGCTGTGACGAGGTCACATTAAATTGAAGTTCATTAATTGTTTATAACGTTATAGTAGCATCTAAGTGTTTGCATTTGATTCCATTGGCGACAGTGTTTTTTCATCAACTTGTGTTGTAAGCGGAGGAACGGATTACATCAGACAACTAAGCCACTTCACTTCTGTTTGTCTATGTAGCTGAAGGCATTTTGCGATTGGTTGCTCTTCTGACGCTGAAATTTTCCACTGGCTGGAAAACGTAACTGTGGGACTTTATACAAGGCATATATACAAAGCTTTATACAAGGCATGTGAGACTTTATACATATTGAGCACCTCGTGCTTTTTGGATGATTGCAGATGGAGATGGTGCGTGGAGAATGACTATGAGTGCGTGGTGAAATATGAACCATTTATTGGAGCTTCTTCTGTAAGCTTTCTTAGTCTCCCTGTGTAAAACAGTTTGAAGTCAGTGAGTAGTTTTCTCCTCTGGTGTTGCGTTCTATTAAAAGTCTGCCCATTTCTTTCTTCCCAGGTTAGGTTTGTTTCGCCCGGCGGTCAATTGATTTCCGATGAAATAAAGCTGCAAGTGATTGATATTTGCACTCGTTACGACTCTTTTGAGAATCTCCGCTGAAGTCCTGATTTGAATGTTCTCTGAGTGAGGAAGCCTCATATCCTTAACTGACATGAAAGAATTATGAAAGTACTAACTCTTCAAAGTGGATTTACAAATAAAGCAATTTTCTGATGAATATGTTTCACGTGTGCTCATGCTCTCGTCATGGCGGGCTGTATACCTGAATCTTGCCCTGCGGTAAATTACCACTATAGGTATCACTACCTAACAAACGACTCATACCGACTCCACATACCAATGGAATTACCACATTCGCAAAGTCCGTTTTGTCAACAATTGGCAGGTAAACTCATCTAGACGTCGCTCTGCGTTAACCTCCAAACTGTGTCGGTGATGAAATCGACATCCGTGAATGTTAAACTTAACATCACGTTTGGAAGTGCCGCCTACTATTACACGACAGCCAGATATTACAGACCCTCGCATACTCGGATAAGACGTTTTAAGAAAATACAATTTTCCTTTGGATTTTCTTAGCAAAAACAACGAACTGCATTCTGCCTCTGAGGACACAACCCTGTAATCTTATTTTTTCAGCCCTCTTCGTCTCTTCAGGCATTTCATGCTACATTACACAAAAGATACTACAATTTCACATATAATTTCTCTAAAATTATGTACATATATATACCAGTTTGTAACAATATTAGAATGCATACTAATTAATGCTTACAAATAATTATAAAATATTAAGCATATAAAGTCAAGGTCTCTTAGGGAGCAAATACCATAGACTTTAAAAAGACTATTGAAGAATTATCTTCTAGCCTTGTGAGACAAAACAAAAATAAGAGAGGGTATATAAGACCCTTTTATTCAAACACAAAATTAACAATTACCCAACTTGGGTTTCCATAAGCCAAGCACTACTGTCTTAACAGAAATGCGTAACGTTGAACAAATTCAAATGTGGTAGATTAACCTAACGGCTCACAGAATAATTTAACGAGCAGAAAAGATTCTGGTTTGTAGCGAAACCGACAAGACAAGCCTATTGGCTAGAAGCACTCAACGCCACAGAAACAAATCGCTTAAATCACTGCCCAAAGTGGCCTGAAATAGGCAGACTCGTTCTAACAGTAACTTCCGAAAACCTTGCTTAAATACACCCACTTCCAAACGTTAAGCATGAAGATGTAAAATGAAAAAAAATCAACAAATACTGCTTTGACTGACACAACATTTGGCGGGAAAGTAGCATATATACTTATGCATAAAACAATAATTATATACAGAAATGAAAACAATATTAATTTTTTGTAAGTTATCAGATAATCACGTTCTGGAGACTTAAACAGAATTATGTATAAAGTGAAAATAAACAGCATAAAATGAAAATAAGGACATTAATAGGGTACGCGATCCCCCCTCATCTGTATACAAAGTTTACACCATGTGACCATGCTTTCAATTAGGTGGTCAACCACCGCAGAATTAAGCAATCGCCATTCTTCTTGTAGAGCAGTTTCCAGCTCAATAAGAGTGGCTAGAGGTGGGAAATGTGAAGATACAGTACGGTCGAGAGCATCCCAAAGATTTTCAATGGGATTAAGGTCGAGCGAATATGCTGGCCATGCCATACGCGCAATCCCTTCACTGTCCAGGTAGTCATCGACGATGTCAGCTCTGTGGGGACGTGCGTTATCGTCCATTAAAACAAAAGTAGGGCCAACTGCTGCAGCGTACGATCTCACAATGGGTTTTTGGACTTCATCGCGATACCGGAGAGCCGTTAAAGAACCCCGTTTAAAGATGTACAGGTCGGTGCGATACTAATGAAATCCCTCCCCACACCATAATGCTTCCGCCTCGGAATGCGTGATGTTCGGTGATGTTTTGGGACTGATTGCGTGTTCGTTGTTTACGCCATATCCTTATACGCTTGTCATCTGGCTCCAGAGCAAGTTTTGACTCATCAGTAAACATGACATTGCCCCATTCAGACACATTCCAATTGACATATTCCCGGCACCACTGTAATCGTGCCCGTCTTGATTGGACGGATAGAGGAACACAAACTCGAGGTACCCGGGCATACAGTCCACTCATATATAATCCTCGGCGTGCAGTAGCTGAAGATATTGCCTTACCGATGGACGCTGTAATAATAGATGCCACACGTGTGGAAGTCGATCCGCACTTCCGCTTGGCTACAATAGCAATATATCGACCTTCCACGGGGGTTGTAACCCTTGGGCGACCGGCTACGGGCCTTCGGACAACTGTCTGTGTGGTTTGGAATTGTTTCCATAAACGTGAAATTACAGAATGATGAACGCCGAAGAAAAGAGCAACATCTGTTTTCGACTGTCCTGCTTGAATGCACCCCACAGCCCGCCAGTGCTCAGAATCTTCCATTCGTCTTCTGGAAGTCATAGAAACACGTATGTCTTGAAAACAAATTGTACGAAAATTTTAAACACCTTCTATCAGCACTTACAATCAACTTCTGTAACCCTTTATAAAGCTGGCTTCTTATAAGACTGCCTTTTTTGCATATTTCTTGACATGAAAGCGCGATTGGCTGTTACCTAACATATTTGCATGCTTCCATCTACCTCTGCAGAGAATTGCATCCTCTTCAATTCTGATTGGCCTCCGGAAATTTGGATTTTCTGCTCCGTGCTTAACTTTTGGAAGTGAGTGTAGCATTTATGTCTACCTCTGTCTGAATAAACGCTCGCTATCTGAATTACATTCTGTCATGAAATTCGTGGGTGAAAACAGAGTGATAGGAAGGTACTAAAATTTGATAGTTAAAAATAATAGATAAACTTAACAAGTTTTAATTTCGAAAAAGACTTAACTCTGAGCTATTGCTTCCCAATGGGAAAATGGAACAACACAATGGGAATTATATATGAAAGAACAGCCAGATTTATTCTGAAGTTAAACAGATATAGGAAAATCATGCGCAACGTATTGCAGAAAATATCAAAGAAATGATCAGAACTTAATTAAAAATGGAAAAGGTTGTGCACGTTAACTTTATTTAGAAACGGTTACCTTGCTTTGATTGTCAGAATATAAGTCAATCACTTCTAGTAGAAAAATGACGGTTAAATGCAGCTTTATGTAGCGGGTCAATTCTCTAGCGAAAGGTGATGCATGGATTGCACTAAATGTCATTACTTTCAATGAAGTAGATAAATACTGATGAATTTTTCCTTAAAAGATTTCTATTTGAGTAATACTTGTGTAGACGTTTTTTGTACTCATGTGCAGCCTTAACTAGTGTATTGTTTTGCATAATACTGAATTTTACTTAAAGAATTACTCTTAGTGTAGAAATTAACTCGGGTTATATTTCCTACTAGCTGCTCCCGTAATATGAAATTTACATTATTCCAACCCAGAAGCTTGATAATAAGGAAGAATTTAAAACTTAAATGTTAATGATCAGAATTAAATGTTACCTATCTAATTTGTATCTAAAAGCAAGGCAACAGAGTTAAGTGAAACACAGTTAAAAATTATATTGCACTGAGCTTCAAAATAATTTCAAATGAAATAAATTACATTTCAAAATTATTCATTGTGTCATATGGTAACCCAGTTACACAATAGTGTTACAAATGTTGATTATGAGATGCAAAATACCATACGTAACTGATAGAAAAAAATATTGCAGAATTAACTCAATAAATAATATAGTATTATATAAAAAAATGATTAAACTTTCAGACATATTCGAAAAGAAGACAACTTATCTAATTACTAAAAGAAAAGAAATAATAGTGCCTGAAATTTCTTGCAATGGAAAATTGACCATCTCTTATGAAGTGACATGATTTAATTTTTGTGTCTGATGAAAAGAAATCATAATTAATTATTCAATATTAAAATTTATGGCTAATTTTAAAAATTATATTGCTTTTAAAAATTTTACATTTAATTTAAATGCAATTTCGTAAGTGTCAAAATTTCCTAGGGAAAAAATCGATTAGCTTAGTTTTGTACTGCTAACATAACGACGGTGCACTTAAAAATAACATTCCAGATTGATGAAACATAATGGTTTTATTATAGTGTTTTTAGAACTTATCAAAATGTTTCCTTCTTAACTACCAGCATAATTATGAATCTCTTTTGTCCTTAGCATATTTTTACATTTTGTGTAAACACATTCTTAAAAGTAACATACTACAACTATCTTATATCACAGAAGAAAAATCCAGTGATATATTTGGTAGTTTATGTAGGCTGTTTATTAACAGCTTTTAAATTTATTTTATTTCGGTATTTTTTTGTAGACTATTCAAAATATATCAGGTACTATGACTTCTGGACTTACAGGCACCGTAATAAATTTGGTTTTTGCTTTTTACACATTTCACATTAGCATTCTGCTTAGAAATTTCTCCAGTTTAAGGAGAGACACAAAATATTCATATTTGTACATTAAAACTTGGCTTAATTAAACTTGGCTAAAAGGCTTAATGTACAAATATACATATTTGTACATTAAGACTCATTTATTTATCTAAGAGTTTATTATCTGAAATCGTTGGTCCGAGAAAGTAGGTAACAGAAGGAGACTGAAATAAATTCTGGAAGTTATAAAGAAAAATTTCTGAAATTTAAAGAAGAAGCAAACTCCTTAAGATTATGATACCAATTCGCTTTAGAGTTGCAGCTTCATCTTAGCACTTTTTGTGTGGCATATGGCCAAGAAACGAAATTAGTAATTTAGTATTCAAAATGTTTATCACAGAAGTTTAGATAGTTGGCGTGTTCGCTTATTCTCTGATGTCTGGAGTTTAATTGAAATCTTAGCATGTATAGAAAGTGCTTCTAAGAAACCATCGGCAATTCCCAGTGGTTAGGTAAACACTCAAGTTGGAATGATATTCCAAATCGCGTGAAAAAAATTGAAAAATGGCTGCAGTCGCCAAGCCGATTCCCAGAATACTTGTTAATCCTACTTGGGCTTGAGCCAAGGATTAAGACCTCGCAATCTATATAATAGAGAAAATTGCTTTTACGAGAAATAAAGGTTTCCTATATAACATAAAGAACAAAGCTCTCCTCAAACGATTTCTCAGGCTCTTAGGCAGCTACAAGTATGTAGCTCATTTAGGAAAAACTCACTTTCCAGAGAAATCTAAAGAAATGCTGTTATTTCTGAGAGTAAAATGAATAATTTGTTTTGAACATGCATTATTAAATAAAATCTAATGATAGTAAAGCCATTTTTACACAAATTCAAACAAATAAGTGTAACTGAAAATATTGTGCCTGCCAGCAAAGAATAATAAGGTTTGTTCTAACCAATTTAAACTGAAATAGTATTGCAATGAAATTAAAAAGAGAACGGCTCTTTACCACTGAGAATACTGAGTGTGCAACAAAGTTCAGAGGACACATTAAATTAACAAAAGATAAGTTTTTTGAAAGGAATTAAAAGAAAACCAAAAATATGATACTTTTAAGAAATTAAGGCTCATACTTTAACAAAGTATTTAAATGAAATTTTAAAAGATGAATTTGATTATTGAGGTAATGACAAAAAATAGAGAACTAGTAATAGCTTCTTGTAAGGACTTTTAGAGTTTGATATGTTTTGCAACATCTAAATAGCAAGCTAATTTGCATTGGGAACAGAAGGAAAATGTTCCAAAGATCTAAAATTGTAAAATAACTTGGTAATTAACATAAAGGAATTCTACAGATATTTAGGAGAACTAGACAATATTTACATCCACATGTGGAGAAATCCACGATATATGTAATACGTCCAGTCTTTTTGCCAGAATTTGAATTTGGGTCAAACAATCAGCGTTCAGCGATCTTTTCGGCTGTGATTGTGCAGTTGATTGAAAGCCACAATAACTACTTTTTTTAAATATACTTTATGGATAATTGCGTCCTTAATATAACTAATACTAACTTCAGAACTAGATATTCTTAAACTTATACTGTGAAAAGTGCTAAAAACATACGATTTTCAGTAGAATTTTCATTTACTTTTCAATGACATTTTAGTTTTCAAAAGTCAGCAGTTACTTGCAGATGTGTTAGTTAAAGTCTCAGTTATGTGAATAGGAATTAGATTCTCAGTTTATTTGGAAGACAATGCATTAAAATAATATATTTGCTATCCAGCAAGATATCAACAGATGTATAACAATGGAGTTCATTTTTAAACACAAAGCTACGGTTTCCGAGGTTCAGATACCATCATCGGCTGTCGACAAATGTTTTAGATTTTCGATTTTAGTGGATTTATTTAATTTTCTCATATTACGTATAATAATGGTCAGTGCTATTGTTACATTAATAATTGGAAATTTGAGGTGGGAAGCTTCATAACCAACTCCAATGCAAAGGAGAAAAAGAAATCATAGTCAATTTAATATATAAAGAAAAATAAATTAAACCTTACTTCAGTCAAAAATAAGTAATGTTGGGTTGAAGAGATGGATTCATGAAGCGCTTTTAATTGCTTTTGAATGAGAAGTTTTTGTTTAATTTAAGCTTTCTTTTTATTTACCGTTTTCAAACAACATACGTCTTGTAAGCACAGGGTATAATTAGTTACCATTCTCCTAAAGAGCGCCAGTTGAATTGCAGACTCATTTTTTAACTTGGCGCAAACTGAAATCATGCGTTCCATAATATAATTTAAAAAAATATAAAATCTAAAATGATCAAAATTTAAAATAAATAAGAAATGTAATTCCCGATGAAAAGGCGAATACAGAAACTTAATGAGTGTTTTAAGACTGTAAATTCTCTAAATATGCATGCATTGCAAAAATTAGTTAATGAAACTTAAGAGTTTATGTATTATTTTTTTCTTTTAACTGTTGTGACTGCGGCAAGAATTTTACTTTATTGTAATTTGCTTAGTAATATAGAAGTTAATTTTTATATTTTAAGTTGAAACATCACGCAATTGTGAGAATATAACAGAATGTTTAGATTTACTAAACATTCTGTTATATTCTCACAATTAATTGAAAATCACAATTTGAAATGCAGATCAATGATCTGCATTTCAAAATATTAACTAGATAGTTAAAGGCTTGTGCTGAGACGAAATATGAAAAAAATTTAAATTCAGTAAATATGCTCCTACTGAATTAAAATTAGAAATGTAGTGAATCATAATTTTTTTATTACAGATTCTGAAAATTCTCGAATTTTTCCAATTTCCAATACCTTGAATTCTTTATATGAACGTAACAAAAACAGAAGGAATATTACTTAAAAGATCTTAAAGTTTAGTATTTAAAATCTTAGTTTAAAGGCAAAGAAATTTAAGAATACAGTTATTAAAAATGTTTATAATGAGAAAAGTAAAATTTAGTAAAAAAAGGGCAACATAAAGCGACTGCATCAGGAGATTACTTTTTATAATGTGACTTAACAAAGGTACATTTGAGTAGCAGTTCATTTTGTTAACAATTTTATAAGCTTTTATAGGGACATTAGGTTATTTTAAAGTAAGTGATGTGAAAAATGTGCATTTCCCTCGCCGGGATCTAACCGCAGAAACGGAGAAAATACATTATAACTTCAATTATAGTATTTCACTGTAAGCGAATTTCGCCATCAATTTTTAACATACTTACTAGTAGGCTATCGGGATCTAGTTTTGCACATACACTGGTGTACAAAAATTAAGGACGAGACGGTTTTTTCAGTATAACTTTGTATAAAAGCTTTCCAAATCAACACATTTAATACCGTAAGATCCCCAATACGTAAGGACATGAGTAATGTAAGCAACACTTACTAAAACAGAAATCAGAGGGATAAAAAGAATCTTTATTGAAAAAGTAGCATGGAGCGCAATGCGACTGAAGGCCGAAACATCCCTGTGATGGGTGTCCAGCAAGAAACATCCGGTCTTGAATAGGGGATATGATCTCCCCTGACTGCTAGGCAGGTTTCACATCATTTGTGCATGCTGGATATGTGGTTGTTAATGAGCTGTTGAGACACTACTGCTCGTTCCTCTTGTAGCACCAAACGCAGTTTCGGAATCGTTACTGGCGATAAATTACGTGCTGCCACGGGTCTCCCTAGTAAGTTCCGTACATGCTTGACGGGATTTAGATCCAGAGACCTTGCCGACCAATCCATGTGTTCAATATCTTCACTCTCCATCAGCTCTTCGACAGTAACTGTGCGATGAGGTGGAGCGTTGTCGTCCATTAAGAGGAACTAAGGACCCATAGCCCTTGTGAAAAGACGCATGTAAGGAAGAAGAACCTCTTTAGAAAAGCAGTCCCAGGTGACGAACCTCCTTGGGAGATATGAAGGTCGGTCCGGCTACCAAGTATTATGTCTGCTCGAACGAGAACTCCGCGACCTCCAAAACAGTCCCTTTTGATGATGTTGAAGGGGTTATTGCGTGTTCCCCGCTCTGTCCAGATGTGTATGTGTCTAGAATCGCAACTCATACTAAATCTGCTCTCAACTGAAAAGAGTACTCTCCCCATTCATTGTCTCTCCAATTCCGGTGTTCCCGGCACCACAGAGAACGCTTTCTCCGATGGGCAGGCGTTAGAAGTACACACCGTACAGGGCGTCGTGCAAACAGACCACCACCGTGCAGTCTTCTGGCCACGGTAAACCGCGGTATCGGTCGTCCAGTCGCCTGTGTCGTGTGTCTAGCGATTTCTCCCGCTGTCTGCCGCCTGTTTCTTCTGGCCTGTAAGGCAATATACCGGTCATCTGCGAGTGTAGTTTCTCGTGGACGACCGCTACTAAACCCCCGTATAGCTGTTCCTGTAGTTTGAAATTGTCTCCGAAGTCGCGAAACGATGCTGTGAGCAATTCCCAGCTCTGCAGCCACACTTGTCCCACTGCGGCCTTCCTCCAACTTCAAAATGATTCGACCTCGGGTAAAAGCATCCAGATGTCGTCTAACAGATTGATAATACGCCATTTCTCGCTGAGGCAGCAACTCGGTGTGATTTTAACGGCTATACGGCGTGCAATCTCTTTGCCAGGAATACTGATCTTACACAGACAACATGCTTTATACTACTCAGACACTTACCCATTACGTCTACCTGCATATCTGAGCATGTGCTACCGTACATCACCTTACTGAATCTCTTGATTGGTCTTTCTGTCCGCTCTGCCTCTTCGTTCAGCTGATATGCTAATTTTTCGACTTCGTCCTTAATTTTTGCACACCAGTGTACATTGCTAGTCCATGACAAAGACATATCAGAGTTTTACAGTTTGCACTATCGAATACAGCTTAAAAAATTCTCTTCAATGATACCTGTATGAAAGGCGTATGTTGAATTTCTAAACTCTTATCTTTGGCAACTTTTTGAAAAAATTTTTTACTATTTGATATTTGTGATTTTACAATTCCAACATCTAAAAATGTATCGAATGTGAAATTCTGAAATTTTCACAGATTACAAAATACACTTTTCAACCTCTTTAAAAGCAAAAATGATAAAAAAAACATATTATTTGAGTGATATTCTTCATTTTTAAGATATATTGCAGTCTGAAGCAGACAGGGCAAAACGCTTCTCAAGGAAACACAACTTTTGAGAATGCCATCTTAGGACACTTAATGGCGAATTGCCGGTCATTATTCCTTATAAACATTTTTTATTGATAGCATGTAACTGAGATAAAAAAGAAGCATAAAATAAAGTACAATTATTTGAAAGTTTCTGTACAATAAGCTTTATTTGAAACTAATAAAATAACATATTGTCTTTCTGTCCATTGGTTTGATTTGCTTGCTGTATCTCAGAAACATTAATTCCAAATTTGTTTTAACTTTTTAACTGTATTTGGTGTTCTAAGATTTTATGTATTTTACAATTTTTAATGAAGGTGTTTTGAGTTTTTATATATTTTGTCCTTGCTGCGAAGTGAGAGCTGAATTCACTGAATGAGGAACATATAGGTAATGAAATTCGGGGAAATAAATTTAAATGAAGCGCCCCAAAATGCGTGTATAATTTAATACGCCGTACAAGGAAGTCATGTGGTGTCCATATAGGAGTTTTTTAGAATAGAATTCAAATAAGGAAAAAATTGTCCAGAACCAAATTTTCGGTTTTAGAATTTTTCTTTTGGAATTCACGGGATTTAGTGATGTGAATATCCCAGACCTAATTAAATATATGCTTACATTTTTCAACAGAACAGATTAGAATAATTTATATGATACTTACTTGAACTCCATGACATTAATTTTGATCACCACAGGCAGCAGATATGACAAATGCGATATCCATGAACATAGTTTACCTTTTATGTCTTGTACTTAATTAAATCTCAGTTTTGTTGGACTAAAAGAAGTCGTAAGTTCTGTACATGGCAGTTAATTAATGTTCATAGCAGTAATTTAAATGATAGAAATAATTCAGCAAATGGTATTGTATAGCTGATGAATTCAGTATACTTACGGAAATTTAGGATTTCATTTTTTATGTTTGGGTTAGTATTTAACAAATTTCTTTAAAAAAAATTTTTCAAACATTTGAGAAATCTATTTTTATAGTTGTTATTAAAACTTTTATTTATTCGTGCAGTGTGTTTAATTAAAAAAAAGCAGATGTTGACCATGGTTTTTTTCTATGGCCCATTCAATTATACACACTTTCTGCTGTACTTCATTTAAACGTATTTTCTGGAATTTCGCAAGAGATATCGTTCTCATTCAATCAAGTCAGTGATCACTTCACGACAAGGCAAAGATACATGAAAACTCAAAACATCTTCATTAAAAGTTACAAAATACAGAAAAACCTAAAACACTAAAAGCAAGCAGTTAAAAACAGTTCAAAAATTAGTCTTTCAAGTTAAAATTGGTTTTCTAAGCAAAAACAAGTAATTAATCCAGCAGGCAGAAAGACAGAATTTTCGATGCACAAAATTTAAAGCTAACTTTCCTCCCACTGGGCAAACATATATTGAAGTTGTGCATCAAGACTAAATTCAGTACTCTACAAAGATTTTCAGATATGAACAAATGGTGGCCGCGTTAAGCTTAGCGCCAATAAAACTTTTAATTATTGATAATTTTACAAATATTGCATGCAGATTAACTAAAGAAAAAGAAAACCCTGAACCGGAGCATAAAAACAACATAATTCAACCACATTTAAAGCAAAATTTATCAACATATAAGAATAAAAATAAAGAACTCACCAAGCTAGGTACCAAAGTGGATATATACGTTTAGTGCGACCGATTGCAATGAAAGAGAGGTGCACGATTACATGTTATATCAGTCTTATATGCAAAATTTCAACGTTCTACAACTACTCGTTTACGTGTTAAATACATACATAATAACATACGAAAAAAGATCATTCAGATGGTTTGGAGAGCGATCAAAATGGCTAGTTTCGTTGAAATATGATTCCCGAAGTTTTTTGCGATTACGATACTTCCTTTACTACGTACCAGGAAATAAAAATTACTTCTTTTGCTTTTCTTCGTAGAATTGTCTTATCTAAGTATGCATTACTGAGCAATATCTGAATTTATAGAAAATGAAACACATTATAATAAATTGAGATGGAAGAATTTATTGCGAAAGTCATTACATTTTATTATTACACCTCTAGTCTAAACTGTTGACGTGTAAGTAAAATTTCTTTATGTGCTGTAGAGTCATTAGGCTTGTTTGTTTTTTATGAGGTGAAAAATGTGCAATACTCTCGCCTGTACTCCAACCTAGACGCCTCGAATGCGCGCCGAGTATGCTACAGTTACACCACGAATGCATGCTGGATGGAAGGAGAAAATACCAAAATAGCGAAAATATAACTTCAGAGAAAGAAGTTCCAATAAAAAATAAAAATAATATTGATTTTACACACCATGAAATAAAACAGCCCTTGCTTTTAGTTTAAATTCTAAAAATATCAAATATCATTTTTTATCATTTTTTGATACGCTCATCAGAAATACATCTTGATTTAAAGGCAAAAGTGCTTCAAATCATATCAAAAGGGGACATGTTTTTGAATAGAATTGTACGTTCTCCAACACATTTCTTTCCAACATTTTCCGTTTTGGTGGATTCCATCGTCAAGAATAAAAAATATATGCCGCATTTGTTTCAACTTTTCTTTCTCAAAAATAAAAAAAAATATTTTTCAACAGCCAAAGATTTTAGAATGATTTAGAGGAAAAGAAATATTTCCAAAAATCGTACTCCCGAACAGCGAAAATAAATCTGTTGCCAGAAGGAAACGAATGAAAAGTATGATTTTCGCCAAACCTTTTTTTTTAATATTAAACACGGAGTGCGCTTCTGTTACATGGAGTTCTTTGAGTTGTTTTCATTTATCTCCCTCGAACAAAATTGTTCCATCTTTGTACGAAATTTTGTTGATGCCAAAATGCATATACTTCAGATTTGTGATGCGTATTTTCAATGCACATAAATGCACTTCACGACAAGACTAAAATGTTCTTTCTGCTGGAGGTGATAAAGTGTTTTCGAATGGACTTGTATCCTATTCTGCGACGACTGCAATTCAGAAATCATTAATACGCTTATTTAAAAGGACAGCGAAGTTCATAAATAATTCATTCAATAATTGAAATGAAAATGTTGATGACAGAAGTGCATTAAACGCATCTGCTAATATTTAAACCATGATGCCCCAAGATTTATACATGTTTAGAGCGGACTCAGGAACATATCAGGATGTAAAGTTTGGTTGTTGTTTTTTTTTTTGGTAGCATGAAATTATATCAAACTCTTACAGACGTAGAGTAAATTGTCGCTGTGTACGGAATAACAACAGTTTTGGAAAGGTTTTAAAAATCAGAATTTTAACATAAACGCGGGATTCGTCATTAACAAAACAACCAACATCTGTTACTATGTAATTTAAAGCACTGTCAGTTTCGAATTAAAACTAAGTCTAGTAGGCAAAGACTACACAGTTTTTAACCCGAAGTTGGCTCAAATTTCTCACTGGCATAACAATTTAAATTTCGACATATGTAACACTATAAGGTATTTCTCCCGCCTTCTTCGCATGCCTTCGTGGTGTAGTGGTCAGCACGCTCGACGTGTAACCAAGCGGTCCGTGGTTCGATTCCCGGCGAAGAGGTTGCCCATTTTTTATCTTTCAGGCTTCTAAATAACCTAATTGTCTTTGCACTGACGCCCGAACAAAAAAGGTGGTGGATGGTGATTCTCCACCACCGGGATTTGACAATTGGATCCTCAAAACATCAGTCGCCCTTTAAAAGAGATAGTATATAAGGTATATCTCCCGCCTTTTTTGCATGCCGTCGTGGTGTAGGGGTCAGGACGCTTGACACGTAACCGAGAGGTGGTTCGATTCCCGGCGAATGCGTTGCTCATTTTTCGCAATTCTTGCTTCCAAACAAATACCTAATGCCTCTACAACACAACGTCTAAGAATTACAATCTTATCAGAACTAGCGAATCTCAGCAACGTGCCTTCGAGAGGCAAAAACACGCTCTATCTCACAATAATAAAACCTCATTTAAATTACTCTCAAATTAATTTGCATTCTCGTTGGGAAACGGAAAGAGAAGTGACAGTAAAGGCTGACATTATGACTAACTGGTTGCACAAAATTTAAATAACTGTACAAGCATACCAGTCGCCTTCTCAATAATCAGGAGTATAATCATCACGATACTAATCGACAAGCATAATTGCCAAGGAATCATAAAGTATAATAATCGTCAAGGTACTGGTAAGAATAATAATCTCCATAAGCATAAATATAATAATAATCAGAATACAAATTGCTTTCTGAGTTCTCAATTACTATTCAAGATAATAATCATCTTCTTAATCTTATAAATCTAATTTTCAGTATGATTCGCTTTATTAACTAATTTTTAAATTAATTAGCTGCAGGCCTCTGCAACGTGGCGAATAGAAACAATCTGATCATATGGATGCAGAGGAGAAATTTTAAATTCCCAATTTCATATAATGTATATATTTGTATATACAGTTAAATTTTCAGATCACGCTAAGGATCTCAGATCACGATATTATTTTCTTAAACGCTACACTAAGCCTCATTCAAGATATCTCGACTTTAAGCATATTAAATTAATTCTTGTGTGGAGGAAGAGGAAAGGAAATTCTACTTACACCGAGGAAAAGAAGAAACAAATAAACGTAAAAAAATATGAAAAATCCCCAAAACGAAGTTAAGCATTATAAACTAACGGATTGCTAATTTTTGGAGAAAGTGTAGAAAAGCGAATAAAAGACATACACATGATTCTAGCATTATTTATTTCGTATGTACCCTGCGCAAAAAAAAGGGGGGCAGTTCTGTAGCTCCCGTTCTACTAGGCTAATTGTCAATTCAACTTCCGTTTTTCATGTCTCGAAAGCTTTTCTTAATGTATTGGATTTATATACAGCATTGTTCTAATATAGGTACTTTGACACAAAATCGGACTTTTTCTGAAATGGCATGCCCCGTTTTTTCCATATTTCGATTCTACGAGTCAAATTATGCCAAGTTTTGTAAAAATCGCAGGAGTAGTTTTTAAACAATTAGCTCTCAGAATTTTAGCTCCTCAATGTTAATTGAATTTGGTATGTATTTATTATTCTCTCTTTTTTTATTAAACTTATTTGATCTGACTTCCACATTTCAAAATTTAGGTTCATTCCGAATAAAATTCGCGCCTCTTTTTATGATTTACTTTAAATTTGTATTTTTAAATAATTTTTATAAATTTTTAGAAAGAAAATTTGAATTATAATCTATACAATTTTACAATCATATTAAAGTAGATGTATTTCTAAGCACATCTGTCCAAGTTAGAATTTTTCTATTCAAAATTTCCGAAGATATACGTGAATGTATATATTGGCGCTTTTTGAAATTTGGCATATTTGATGAAAGCAGTCCGATTTTGCGTCAAAATACCTATATTAGTACAGTTATATATATCCTAAGTCACGCTTTCGAGACATGAAAAACGCAATTTGAATTTTGCCAATCGGCCCATATATATATATATGCGTGACTTAGGATATATATATATATATATATCCTAAGTCACGCTTTCGAGACATGAAAAACGCAATTTGAATTTTGCCAATCGGCCCAGCAGAACGGGAGATATAGAACTGTCCGATTTTTTTTCGCAGTGTACGTGTTGTAAATAGTATTTATAATAATACATTAATTTTGCTGTAATATATATTATACATATTATAGTCCTTTATAAAAAATGTCCTACTGTGTTTGTACAATAGAAATATATTGCAGGCTGTAGAATTTAGGCTTTGGTTTTTACCATGACTATGATACTCGCTAGTATTATGTAGTTTCTTTATATACATATATGATTTACAAATTCATAAGAAATAAATCAAATAGATTTTATGATTCCGAGAAAACCTGCATCGTTGAAGAATCGAGTTATAAAAAATATTTAAAAATTTAGTTAGATACAAAAAGCTAACATCAGAAGTTTTCTGTCGAAAGTGTAACAGGTACGGTTATTAAAATATTTGTGGTATCAGAAGTGGTGAGTCATTTATTTTACAGTAGTTTTCTTTGATTATTTATTGAAAACAATAACAAACATGATTTAAAACAAATATTGATATCTTACGCGGCTCAATGCCGGATCAATCTATACATCTTATATCATCGTTCAGTTCCGTTCTGACTGCATTTTCCCCTGTCGCGGGAAAAACCAGCAGCAGCTTATCCCTTTAGGGAATTATAGTTGGAACAATATTACTGACTAGTGTATATTTAACCTTAATTTTAGAATTTCTTTTCTTCACTGTGGTTAAGCTCAATGAAATGAAAGATTTGACGCAAAGATTTGACACAAGTATTTTGACACAAAATCTTCGCCTTCATAATAATCTACAGGAATACAACCCTAGTGTTTAGTTTGATTCGCATTATTCCTTAATTTTTAAATTTGAATGTTTTTGTGCATTTTCCAGTTTTTATAACTATTTCTTTATTTTTAGAAAAACGAACTGTTCAAACAATACTTTAGCCAAAATCTGTAAGTATTAAGTGCCTAATATTTAAGTCAAGCACCCATGGTTAAGTAATACATAGTGCTCAGTAAAATCTCCATGATTGCTAAATAGATTTAAGAAACATTGTGATTTAAAATTTATTTTATGTCAACTCTGCAATTATTCCAACTAACAAAATTATTAAATGTTTCTTAAAAACGCATTACTAACTAGCCGAAATCTCAAACTATATTCAAAGGCAAAACAAGTACATCTCAAAGAGCTTAAAACGTATGCTTTTGCAATTTAATTCCTGTTACAATAAAACCTTGTTATACAGATAACGTCTTATAAAGCATCACAGTTATCTAAACGCACAGCGAAATAGTGTTATAAAAATATCGTGCTCTATGAGTGTTATCCGAGTGTGATAGAAACAGCGTTAGATATTTTGTCATACAGGAGAATTTGGAGT
The DNA here is from genome assembly GCA_000611955.2 of Stegodyphus mimosarum. Classification (NCBI taxonomy): domain Eukaryota; kingdom Metazoa; phylum Arthropoda; class Arachnida; order Araneae; family Eresidae; genus Stegodyphus; species Stegodyphus mimosarum. Next base: position 411,240 of record KK113312.1, on the reverse strand, counting down.
TTTAATAAAGCGACACGCAACATCATATGAAATTACAAAAATTCATGATCTAATTCAAGCTTCGTTTCGCCTTGTATTTCGTCACAGCTGCAAGAGAAGTCTTAACACATTCAGTTCTATTCATTACTAAAACTGTAAATGCAAGATGCAAAAAATAATAACAAAAGTATGGCTCGTGTTTCATAACATCTGTTGCCGAAAACGTTTCTCCCCATACGCAAAATGTGAGAACTTAAGCAAGTACCTTGAATAATATAATACTGCTAACAGTTTTAGTTTTGATAAAGAAAAGTGCGAAGTGCTGCCATGGTAACAAGAAGATGTAAAAGAAATTTAGTTTTGTTATTGTTGTTCTTTCTTCCAGAAATATCACGGCCTTTGAATTTTTTTCTTTTTCTTTTCTGTCAAAGTTGACAGCACCATAACAGCTCCTAAAGAAACTAGAACTTTATGTAGATTTAGCATGTTTTTATTTATGTATTTTTATTGAAAGAACTTTATTTTTCACTCGTCTTATCTTCTGTATCATGAGATTTCTTTCAAACGTTTTCACAAATATACAGTACTTTGAATAACGCACATAAAAAAGTAAATATAAGGTATTCCTAAACTAGGTAAAGTACTTATCTATGGTCTCAAAAACACAGTTTTGTCGCACTCAGATTAATTAAAGCCATTCTCAGGGTATCTTCGAAATTATTATCTATGTCTGGTCTGAGTTGTTTTTAACTAAAACAATTACGAACATTTTTAAAGCAATAACTAGTAAAGCAATTAATTTTTAACTTAATCTGCAAAGCTTAAAAAATAGGTTTTTAAAGAATATATATATATATATATATATATATATATATACATATATGCGTATATGCATGAGTGATGTTCTATATGATGATCCGAATTTGGGGAGGGGGAGATGATATCCAAATCTCGCTTTAGTCATGGCCGAGAAGACTGTATCTTAGGACTGGTACAAAAATCCCAACTGGCTTGCTGATTAAAACATACTTTTTACTTTTACATAAACAATTATTCAACAATATGCATCTACTCAAAACTGATACAACACTAAGTGTGCCAAACACGCCTTACGGTTTTTATATGTAGTACACATTTTAGACGATGAAGACAGAAGACAAAACGAAAAACGTGAATTACTCAGGCAACAGAAAGCAAGATATTCACTTTGTCTTATTTATAGTGGGTCATTGTGTGAAATCTGGTCAGTGATTACGTCCAGAGAGACTGCAATGAAAGCGTGAAGTAACGTGTGGCAGAGTGACGCAGCAAAGCATGAAGTGGGGATGGGCTGAATTAAAATTTATGAATTTGAAGACTTATTGCCAATTAATTCCAATCAAGTTCAATCATTTTGTTTCATATTTTATATTTACATATTCCCTCTTCAAAGAGTAAAAGATTTGGCTAGAGAAAGGCCTTTCGAGAAGAAACAGTAGTGTTAGTGGAGGAAGAAAAATTTTCGAAAATATTTACAATATTTATAATTGCAATGAGAAGGCAAGTGAAGTGCTTCAGGAGCATACCGTTTAGGTTTTCACTATGCGGTATCATTTATTTTGTAAACTTTCTCATGTTCGAATAAAAATTTTAGAAACATAATTTATGAATAAAACAGCAAAATATTATACGATTTTAAAATGGAGTACAGAAATTTATTTCAAGTTGAATTTAAAAGATACTAAGCAATAAATTTGTAAAGGTCTTGAAATATTGTTGAAAGGTTCTCTCCAAATATCCATAATTTGGAGGAGCAATCATTGAGAATGGTCAGAGTGTTAAGAGCACATCATGAATTTTACAGCAAGTCGAAAAGTTTTGTATAACATGTGTTACAATCAATATAAAATCAAAATATTTCTAAGATATAGTTATAAAATTATATTCCGGTTGGTATAAAAATTCAGATATTTTCATCGTAATGTGATACTGAATATATAAAAGTAAACTCAATACAATATAATAATAAACTTTGACAAAAATGGCAGGTTCTCTCGAAGATAATTAACATGACTACCTGCTGATGTCTTTGGAATGATTAAATACATTATTTTACATTATGTACTTGTAAACAAATAAATATATAAAAATTAACATTAAGTTTAAGGCAAATAACTTGTATCCTCAAGTTATATCACAGAAATTTATTAAAAAGAATCTAACTTTATCCTACAATAATAACAATAAGCAATTTATATATGTATGTGGTGTGTTTCAGCACTCTGTACTGAAATTATCGTAAGAGGAATGCGACTGGTGAACCAAATGCTACTATTCAGTTAGTTCATGACTATAACTGTCTCTCCTAATTAAAAAAAATTAATTAAATTTGGTTATTAGGAGTATTCCTAGGAAGACAGCGAGCGTGTGCTATCACGGCTTGTATACTTTCTCAGGAGTAGATACAAAGAGTAATACGCATAATATAAAACTTCGGGTCAACATATAGCAAGATAACTTTTAGAATCTGGTATGACAGCCGTATTCCAGAATGCTCAAGAGTAGTTTTCTCTCTTCTCATCTCCAGTCTTATCGGATTAGAAAAAATTGAGCAATTTTAATGCATAATTTGGGAAATAAAGTTTACTTAAATTTCAATAGCAATAAATATTGTATTTTTTCTGACAGTTAATTTAAATTCACTAGGAAGATTAAAAGTTCGAGTCCGGTAGAATGGCCAATTTCTGATTTCCTTTCAATAAGGGAATTTGGTTTATCTGTTCAAATATTTTAAAAACATGTTGCGGCCACAAACAACTTGGCGTACTATTTGTACCTATTTATAATGTTTACATTTTTGATTTGCAGTAAGAAGAGAACAGCAGGCAACAGTCCAGCTAGTCTGAAGTGTAGAAAGCAAGCGCGTTGTGCTCAAGAGGCAATCTTAATTCAGACTGAGTTAGTTTTGGTTCTTAATGCATTTTGATTGGATAATTAATACCGTTGTAAAGTTATTAATGGCTGTTTTAGTTCCGTTTACATCATCAGTGTTAAGTAAGAAACATATTACATGAATTAGTCTAGAAATGACACGGTGCAAAAAGAGACTACTAGTTTTAGAATATAAGAAAGAATAAAGGCTATTTATAATTTAAGTTATAGTTTATTGTTTACTTATTTTTTATCTTACATATATATGCGTTTTAGACAATTGTACACAATAGCATTCTTCAATGCGCTTCATACTATAAAATAAATGAAAATGCGTAAATACGTCTCCAAAATAAGCAAAAACAACTATTGATGTTGATAATTTACCTATAGTAGTGTGCTCAAAATTAAGAGGATTTTTTAGTCGTGGCGATTACCTCCAGCACTGATGAAGTTTAATGAAATTCGGTATGGGCATAGAATAATATACTACAAAAAGAACATAATATTTAATATTTACTACACATGATTGTGCATAAGATTCTTCGGGACAGGAAAGTCTGAAATAGTAAAAGAAAGATCAAATAAAAAAGGGCTGATAAGGAGTATGGTCTCTTCGATCAGTCACATGACTTCTCACAAAATGATATTATACTGAAACATTAGGCAATTTATGAGTCCCTGTGCCAGTTGGTCCTGCTCCTGAAGCAACTCTTTGGGTCTTAGAAGATTCTGAGAAGACTAAGGCGTGTTGAAATTGGCCTACTAAAAGTGGCCAAGACATGTTTTATATTATTCATATCTGATGATACAGCTATCAGTTTATTTTTTAATATTCTCACCTTTCAGAAAGTCATCCATTCATTTCATTTAACGAAATAGTCACACAAAGACATTAGAGAATTCGAGGGGGCAGTTAACAACCAAGGCAACATTTATGTAAATTAACTCATAGAAGTCTTTAAAATTTTCTTTAGAAGTCTTCCATCACATTTCCGTGATAAAAATCTTTCATTTATCTATTTGCTTTGATCTTTTCATCGTGACACCAAGATATGTTTCCTTGTAAGCAAAACTCACGAAGTAACTCATGATCAGTTGAACATTTTAAATAATAAATTGTCCATATATCTTTGCGCATACTCATAATATAGCTAATATAGCCCATAATAAACATTTACTTGTTAACGAATCCATAAGATAAACATCTTTTTCCCCCTCCCGAAAATGATTTATCATCCTCTAACTCTTTTCCAATGACAGAAACCTTCTGTTCTTGGAATTACTTTCGTGTTATTTTCTGTCCATCATCCATGTAATTTACATAATTTAATTTTTTATCTGATCCTTACACGTTGTTCTTTCGAGGTTTAAGGAAAGCTTTCGATATCCCATCTGGAATGAAATTTAGATACTGAAAATTAAACTCTGCTTCAGAATAGGAAAAAATCCTGCCAGGTACCAGACAATAACATTTCTTTCAAGGATGGTTTTGGCACACTTATTTAACACTTTTGTACCTCATTCATATACTTTACCAGATGAACAAACACACTATTGATATAACAGTGTTATCTGTTCACTAGAAAAGCATCAAATGCAATGTATCTAATTCTTTAGAAATTAAAGCACCAAATTTGCTTGTAGCTACAATTTTCCATAAGGAAACTCAAATCCATAACCACTAATGGCAAGCTCTCATTGCCCTATAATTTTAAGTTCGTGCTTTGCAGCATTAACAAATTTGCAACATTTATCATAAAACGGACATCCTTTCGTAATGATTAATTGTATGAATTCTTCGGAACATCTGGTGGATTATCCATAGCGCTACAGAAATTCATTACGCAAACCAGGCAGTTTCGAATACTTTAATTTCTATCAGCTTTCTTAATTGTAATTTAGGTCATAATCTTAAATTCAATTAGAATTTAGATTAATATCTTTTGCTTGGATTACAAGATGCTTGAAAGCTTAGTAAGTAAACTGTATTCATCTACTATTCTGTGTTCCAACTTTATATTATGTAATAATTATTATTAAATTAACTGACGAATTCAGACGAAATTAAAATTCAGACAAAGAACAGTATCTTCAGATAATGTCATCAGAGAGAGGAAATAAGCGTAAAGAATTAGAAAAACAACACAGACCTAATGAATGCATGGAGTACACAAAGCAGTATGGAGGGTATCCGCAGAATACATCGCGGAGGAAAACGTCGCGAAAGAAACAACGCAAAGAGAAAACGTCCTGGTACAAAACGTGATAGGAGAAAAGAAAGCAAAGAGAAAATGTCGCAGTTCTATTACATAACAGTGCAAAATATCGTCATTGAAAATAAAGCGGTTTATAAATTTCGCAGTTTACAAACATTGTCGTTTACATTCCATATTTTTCTATTAACTAATAAATTTTTTTGCTGAAAAAGTAAGAAGGGAACTTAAACATTTCAAAACTGAAAACGAGTAGAAACTTAATGCAACTTATAGGACTTAACAACAGAATTTTATGCTTACATAGTTAATTAATAAATTATTTTTAATAAAGTTTTACTGGTAATTCATCATTAAAAACATAGTTTAAAAATATTAAAAAATCTGATGTACACCCCACATGACTTCCTTGTATGCACTATTAAATTATGCTCCGTTTTCCTGCCTTTCATTTAAACTAATTTCCTCTAACTTCATTAAGGTCTATTTCTCGTATAATTAATTCAGTTCTCACTTCGCGACAAGGCAAAAATACATAAAAACTCAAATTATCTATATTAAAAATTGAAAGATATAGAAGAACATAAAATACAAAATACAGGTAAAACAATTTTAAAAAAATTAACATTAAAATTACAGTTTTTACGCAAAAACAAGCCATTCGGCCAGCCGCAAAAACGAGCAATTCGGCAGATTTTTCGGTGCACAAAACTGAAAGTTTACTTTTGGTTCACTTGGCAAAAAGCCCCTGAAGCCGTAGAAATTGACTTTATTTGTTGTGAACGCTATGCTAAGTCAATACGTGGGATAATTTAATAACTTAAATGATAATTGCAGAATGGATTAAGCATGATTTAGTTCGCAATAATAAAAGAAGACATTATCTTTGCTGTTGCGAAGCTTAGTTTCTCTAGAGTGGCAACAAATCCAGTATTCTGCTAAGTTTCAAATGTAAACAAATAAAAATTAGGTTTATCCACACTTAAACAACTTTTAAATTGCTGATAATTCTACAATTATTGCATGCAGGTTAACTAAAGGTACAAAACCCTTAAACGGAATATAAGAACAATATAATTCAATTATTTTTAAAGCCAAAAATGCACAATTTACAAACATATAAGAATAAAGAAACTGAACTCACTGAGCCGAGCAACAGAGTGAATATATTTATAGATATATTTATATACGTTTGGTGAGGCTGATTGGCAACCAAAATAGAAAGTGCACGTCTACATGTTATAGCAGTCGTATAGAACAAAATTTCAGCGTTTTGATGCTGCTCGTTTTTGAGTTATGCGACATATATACATATATACACTCACGTTTGTGAAAATTGCAACACCAAGAAGGAATCGTCATAATTGAATGCAATTTAATACACAGTTGAGTGGTAGTGGTACAAATAAATGATTAAATGTTCAAAGCAAACAAACAAGAACAAGAGATCAGAATCAGTATTTTGTGTGGCCACCACGCGCCGCAATAAGTGCTGCTACACGACGTGGCATGGAGTCAAACAAAGTTTGAATGTCTGACTGAGGAAGAGCATTCCATATCGTTTGTACGCGTACCCAAAGTTCGTCTGCAGACGCAACAGGACGAGGATCACGAGCAAGACGCCGACCAATGACATCCCACACATGTTCAATTGGCGACATATCCGGGGAACACGCAGGCCAAGGAAGAAGCTGTACCTGCTGCGCTGCAAAGAAGGATTTAACAATCCGAGCAGTATGAGGGCGGGCATTGTCCTGTTGAAATACAGCGCCTGGCAAGCTTTGAAGGAAGGGAACAGCTTCGGGCTGTAGAACTTCACGGATATACCGGTTGCTGTTCAGATTGCCCACAATTCGTAGCAATTGAGATCGTCTATGATATGCTATGGCGCCCCAGACCATAACTCCGGGTGTTCGTCCACTGTGGCGTTCGATAATGCACTCCGGAAGGTGGCGTTCACCGGCATAGCGTCTGACACGAATGCGGCCATCATGGTACCACAAATTAAAGCGGGATTCGTCAGAAAACACGACATGCTGCCAATCAGCACGCCAGTCTCTATGCTGATTGGCCCATTGTAGCCGCAGGCGGCGATGGTCGTGCGTTAGGGGGATCCTGTATAAAGGAGTCCGTGCGCGCAGTCCACACTGCAGCAGACGTCTACGAATTGATGAAGCACACAATGAAACACCTGTAGCTATTGACCACAGTGCTGCCAATTGTCTAGAGGAAGCTGTACGGTCCGTCCGCGCCATGCGGACCAGGTGTCTATCATCGCGAGCTGACGTCACATTTCGGGGTCCACTCCCGGATTTCCGAGTTGTCCGACACTCGTCCGTCCACTGCTTCCAAACGCGCATCACTGTGCTGCTGTTACGCTGCACACGAGAGGCTACTGCACGATACGACAATCCAGCTTCACGAAGGCCGATGATTCTCCCTCGTTCAAACTCTGTAAGTTGTTCAAATCTCGCTCTCTTTCGTCGACGAGGCATAAGTACAGATTGAGTTAACGTTTACCACTAGCAGATAACCACCGATAACCATACACGCCTCACTACAGCCGTCTATTTATTCGGATCCATCAGCCGTTCAGAGGGCACTGCTCAGCATACGCATGCGCTACGGATTTGCAATTCTAATCATTTGCATATCATGCGCTACTTTGCATTTCCTGAAAATTTCAGCTCACTCGCGTAAGTCCTTCATGCTGTTGCAATTTTCACAAACGTGAGTGTAGGTACATACTTACGCATAGACGCCACGGAAAAATCTCATCAGAATCCATTATCATTTTTGGGGAAAAAAGAGTCCTTTATTCTGTCCTTACGTACAGATGTCACGCAAAACCATAGTTAAATTGCATTCGATAGAGGTATTTTCTTTGAAATATGGTACCGAAATTTTTCGCGATTATAACAGTTCCTTTTTAATTCGTACAAGGAAGTAAAAAGGGAGATAAGTAATTGCATAAGGGTACCTATATGAAAATTCGTTAATTAATTATGAATTATTTTCTTTCATGTTTGTTAACCTGGATAGTCTTTTAACGAAGTTTAATTTTCAGCAAAAATTTAACAGTTAGTACACGAAACATAAATGTAAGAATATCCGTTTTTCTTTCTTACGTTCACAAATTATTATGCACATATGGATTTGCAATTTTTAAAGCTTTAGAAACGCATTTCTGCAATGTTATTGTTATACGATGATGTGTAGGTGCTTTACGTTTTACTGCGATAATTTCAACGACGATGTTTTTAAACTCGAACGAAGTTTTTGAATCTCTTTAATTTCAACGACGATATTTTGTACTCCGATATTTTAGAACTGCAATGTTTTCTCTTTGCTTTCTATTCTACCACAATGTTTTGTACCGGTCGTTTTCATCTTGCGTTGTTTCCTTCGCGAAGTTTTCGTCCGCGATGTTTTCGCCGCAAAGATTTCGAGTGTAACCGTGTAGAAAAAGCAGTATAGTAATAATAATATATGTCGAATGCATATTCCAACTTGTATCGCACTAAAGGAATAAGTACTAATATCGAGCAAAATCCTTAACACATTTAATAGCAAAGTATCAGACGATATATCAGACGAATATTTTTGTATTCCTCCATCGATCATTGTTTTCGAAATTTCTAATTCTGAAATTAGAGACTCCTTTACTGGATACTTTCTAACTACCAAATGAATTCTTCGCAAGTTTGATATAACGAATCTGGGGGTGATAGAAATATTTTAAAGCAGCGATGAAAATTGAAGTTATTTGATTTCCAAAATCGAATTCTAAAACAGTACCTATTCCATGCACATACAACATCCATTAATAACCCTGCTAACTTAACCTTCCTCTTAATAAATTGATATATGCATCATAATGCTCTTTGCTTCTATTAATGATATTACCTCCATTTATTTGATTATTCTTATCAACAGAATCTCTTTCATTCGGCGACCAAAGAAATTGACTACTCAATAAGGCACTACGCAAAGTAATCATCATAACCATTTTTACGTCTTACCAGTCTAGAGTATTATTGATACTCAATTTATGTAACTGCGTTTCCTTATTTCAAGAATGTTACATTATGGAGTGAATTATCTGGGTAAGTTACGTTTTGGCCTTTTATGTGATTATCACTTACTTCCCTCGATAAAATGTGTTCTATATACAAAACTTAATTTTACAGTATCTATTTTCTTCTGAATCTTTTGCTCCGAAATTACACTAAAAACGGATAGTCGCTAGGAATTAAAATTCAGGCTTTCGCGCTTGATTTGTGACACAATACGTAATTAAGATCAAAATTTGGATTTTTTTAAGGAATACGAATATGGTTTGAAGACGCATTAGAAGCTAATATCACTTATTATTTTGCACCCATATTCTCTAAAACGTATTTTATATAACCACAGTCTGTAAAACGCGATTTGTTATTAAACAGTGATTTTTCGTTGAATGAGCCTTTCATTAAAATGAAGTTATATGCTGCTTTTTATGAATAACTATTATCATATAATAGTTTTGTTTACTATTATATTATTTGTATTATAAATCTGCAGTTAACAGAATCCTTTAGAAATAATGATTAAACAGTTTTTTATCCAATGCACCTTTTTCTACGCCTTTTTATACGCGTAATTTAATTTAAGTTAATAGCATTGAAAGGTTAGAGCAAGTATTACGGAAAAAGGTTTTTATTTCAAATAAAGAATCATAAAATGCATATATTCAAACACAAATTATTCATTATCATTATTATTATATTAGGCATATATTCAAACAGAAATTTGTTTATTTTGAGTAGACTTTAAATGGATTATTACAGCATTAACAAAGAGGTAACATTTCAAAAATATCCTAAATGTGGTTAAAAAATTCAGGACTTCTTTGCGGTGGCCACGTCATTATGAATGACTACCATATTTGTTACTGCAAAGCTTTTCGTGAGGCTACCTTGACCAAGCAGCACTGGGAGGCAACGAGTAGAATGAGACAATTACTTTCTTCTTTTTTGTTTTCAGTTCTTTCTTTCTGTTTATTTGAAACTCATGTTTCCAAATTCTCGGCCACTAAAAATTTAAAATAAATAAATAAACAAAAATATTGGGCATACCTCTGTAACCTTATTTTTCTTACGAAGCTTGCCATTCTTGAGGCTTTCATACTACAAGTTGCATATAATTTCACTAAATTTACTTGCATATGTACAAAATTCGTAACAATGTTTTTTATTTGTCGCAAATTGAAAGAAGTTTGCATTGAAAAGCATTTGTGAAATCAATGCGTTAGATCTTCCTGCACGCAAATTGTTATAATGATGAATTGCGATAATATAATACAGAAGATACGAAAATTACTTAATTACATTTATTTTATTTTATTAGAATTAAAGGTACGATACTTTTATTTCTTCATAAGGTGCTGTCATAAAGAGATGCATTTAAATAAATGGCGCAGTATACAATCGACGGAATGCCGTAACTACACTGCTCGACATTGAAAATGCAACACCAAGAAAGAGTGGTCAGAAATTTATGCAAATTTTAGAGTAGACGCACGTCACTGAGTTATGCGAATGATTTGAAATGCGCAACTCTCCGACGCACGATAAGTAAACTATAAGAGAAAGAACGTGCAGAATGGGCAATATACGTCTCGTTATTTCTGCCAGACGAATTATCGAAGAAAGTTGGTTTCTGTCCAGGAGGATACGTGTAACAGGAGAGAATGCCAGGCCGCCGTCAACAAAGGCACTTCCATCAGATAGACGATTTTACGAGGGATATGGTGATCTGACTGAGAAGGACGGGTTGGTCCTTACGTCAAATCGCAGCTGATACCCACATAGATGACACCATGGTGTATCGTCTATGGCTAACATGGTTGGAACAAGGAAATGTGGGAAGAAGGAGGGGTGCAGGTGCAGCCAGAGTAACGTCAGCATGCGTGGATCGAAGCGTCCGCCGACAAGTTGTGGCAGTCCCGCAAGTCACTTTTACCGCAATTCTGCAGCATGTGCAAGATACCCTGTATGTTCCCGTGTCGACGAGAACCATTTTCCGTCGATTGGTAGAACGTGGCCTGCATTCTCGGCGTCCGTTAAGAAGACTGTCATTGACCCCACAGCATAGACGCCAACGTTTAGAATGGTGCCGGACTGGAGTGATGTGGATGACAGAATGGCGAAACGTCGTGTTTTGAGATAGTCACGCTTCTGTTTATCCAGTGACAATCGCCGCATACGTGTGTGGTGTCGACGTGGAGAGAGATCTAATTCGGCAGTAACTGTTGAACGCCCCACCGCGCGACAACGTGGCATAACGGTTTGGGGCGCTATTGCCTACTATTCCAGGTCAGCTGTAGTTCGTATTCAGGACACTATGACGGCCCAACGATACTTGGATAATGTACTGCGACCGGTGGCAATCCTCTACCTTCAGGGGCTTCCTAATGCAATTTTTAAGACGGATAACGCCCAACCACACAGTGGTCGCATCTGCCAACATGCTCTGCAAGGTATACAGATGCTTCCCTGGGCACCGTACTCTCCTGACCTGTTACCCATCGAACATGTGTGGGATGTGATTGGACGCCGTTTGCAGACTCTGCCCTGCCTCGTTCAGAAGACGAACTGTGGCAAATGGTTGAAAGAGAATAGAGAGCCATCCCTCAGGACACCATTCGCACTCTTATTGACTGTATGAGGACTTAGTGTTCTGTGCATACTCTTTGCAAACATGGTGAATTACTTACAAGGTTCTTATCCTCAAATTCTAAGTCCTGAACTGGAACAGGGAGCGGAAGGTACGCTATGTTCTGATGTAACTGCTGGGCTGGAGAATAACTGCACGTGAAGGGATTTGAAATCCTTTTTTATTTCAATCACTATTAATAACAAACCTCCCAATTCGGGAGAGATACAGAACGTAACAGACCACACTTTGGTCAAACTTAACAATCAAATAAATTTAAATGAATTAAAATAGAACTTAAATTAAACGTTGCTTCGCAGAGCAATTCGCGGAAGTTGGCCTCTACCGAAAAGGGTGCGTAGCAAGGTATACTAAATACTACCGCACTTTAATTTATTTTACAATGCAATCACGTAGTAAGCACTATGGCTTATAAATTTAAACTGCTAGCTGGTCAGGCGAACGTTGAGCAGCGTGACCGTGATCTGAGGCAAAGCTCTCACACACCGAGAGGTTTCTACCTCTGTCTTAAATAGTGCTTGGCTGAACTTCAAAAATTAGCATAAGCTAAAAACGCGCGCTTCTTCTGACAGGAAGTTGAAGCAGAGAGGAGATAGAAAAGATTTAAATTAAAATAAACTTGGTTAGTTTAACTAAAACCTTACAACTGTATGCCTAGACGTGTTTCTTCGTGCATCGCTATCCGCGGTGGTCCTACATCCTGCTGAGGCGAAGCCGTTCTCGCTCTGTATTCTGACTATCATTTTGAAATAAAGATCACTTATTGTTGCTTGCTGTCTCTGTCTTTTTTCCAAATTTCAACACTTTCTGACCACTACTTCTTGGTGTTGCATTTTCAATGTCGAGCAGTGTATTTGTGAATGATTGTATTTAGAAATAGGTGCAGAATAAACTTAGAACGCATTCTGATATGATGTATAGTGTAATCAAATATTTTATGATATTAAAAATATTTTGTTTTTCCACACTGGTTGCTCGAATTTAGTGAAAGTAATTAAAATACGTATGAAGTTTCCTTGAAAATCCAGTAAAAGAAGGAAGACAGTTCAAAGTGAAGCTTAAGATCTGCCCTGAGAAACGAAACTAGTGGCTACATTTGACTGGCATTTGAATGAAAATTTAAAACTATTACTTACCGAACATTTTTTGTACCTCTCATCAAGGGTTCTAAATTAGAAATTTTAGTATAACTTCACTTAGGCTTTCAACAAGAAAAACAAATTCTATGATTGACATGTAGAAATTAATTCAGGATTTTCTACATTTTGTTTCTGCTAAAATTAATTCTTTTGTCATCAAAATGTTTACTGATGTAATGCGTTCTGTATCTGATATATATTTATTTATTTAACTTGATTTTATTTTTAATTTATAAAAAGTTATTTTTTAATTTGAAACAGAGTGTCTTTCAGAACTATTGTTCAGAAATGTGCATGGAACATTTCGGAATACAGTAACAAACAGTTCGGAACACAGTAACAGACAATAATCTTACAGAAACATAGGATAGTATTCTCTACTCGACGCACAAGAGGACGCGGAATGTCGTGAAGAAGTCTGGCTGAGATGAAGCGACAGAAAGCATTTTGGGGCTGCATGAAAAGCTTAAGTGCGTAAACCTTTTTGGAACCGGTAAATTGCACGCATCGTTTTTACAAGTTACTGATACATCCGGTATTCTTGCAAAAATATGTCGATAGATGATCGTCGTTAAGCGGTGTGTATTGCATCTGTAGGCCACTACTTTGAGCACCTGCTTTAACAGATTCATTTCAAACAATACTATTGTACATCCTCTTCGTTCTCTAATAAATCCTCATTATGTCACGTGTGGTGTCATTATGTCACGTATCATTGTCACGTGTGTTGCGTCTTTCTGTCTATGTCTATCTAGAAGTGTAGGGCGTCGAGGTTGCACATGCAATCATTTGTCCTTATAGAATCATTGCTGTTATCGTGTTCCGGACAACCATGTTCACTTTCAAAACACTCTATATATTTGATTTTACTAATATTTTACACAAAGTAAAATCTTCTGCGAATACTTCATTCGTATCGTTACAGTGACATGTTGAAACAACGTGGCTTTTGGAGTTCCTGAGATATTTTGAAATAATGTGTTCCTGAGATATTTTGAAATAATGTATTGCCATGAAGTACTACTTTGGGAAAAGAATCCAAATTTTCAAACCAAATGTTCACATATTCAGTAAATAATTCATAATTTATTAATTCTTCCATTGAGTGAAAAATAATTATTTTAATAAATCCCGCAATAATTTAATAAAACTTAAAAAAGGCAATTTTATACGTTATAAAACGCTTCCTTTCGAAACTCTGGCAACTTAATTGTAAAAAACGAGGAGATTATAAAATTTAAAAAAAGTAAAGTATACTTGAAGTGAAATACATTAAATGCTGAAAGAAATATATACGTTTGTGCTACAATAGTGAAAAAAATTCAGTGTCCGAATTCATCTTACTTTGATATAATATATCAAATTATCTTGAACAGTTAACAGTTCAATCTTTCTGGCATTTTCTTTACTGCTGTTGACTCTCTTTAAATTCGAAGCAACGAAAAACCTTTCACTTCGGAAAGCTAGACAAATAAATGGTCTTTTATTAGACACTGTCTGAAAGTATAAATTAGAAGAGAAAAGCTTCGCAGAGTTAATGATTCGTGAATTACAACTCGATTGAGAATCAGTGCAATTGAGTTCTTGGTGAGGGAAAAACACTTTGCTGTATAACAGGAACTGCAGAAAGAAATACCAGCAACTCTCAGAAGATAAATACTTTGCAATACAAAGAGCTTGATCAAGAAGAAAAACTTAACACATACAGACATACTGGGGAGGATAAGGGCGTTCCTGTATAAAAGGCATGCGCAAGATAGGTTGCCATTCACAGACGTAATAGAATTCCTCTGTTTTCACATCCTGAATAGAGCTAAATCAGCATTAACGATTTTTTTCACGCACACACTTATTATTTGTAAAAGACAATATTTTTCAGTAAATTGGGCAAACGCGGTTCACTTAAACTTCGTAGTATAAATTGCATTAATAAAACTCAATTCATTTGCATCTCATTGAATCAAAGGTGCGATTAATTACTAAACGTCTAGTGAGTTGTGAGTCCACACTCTTGATACGTCCCTAAAGCGTCTGCAGGTTTTCGTAGAAAGAAATTATTGTAGTTCGTTTTGAATCTTTCGGTATTTCTGGAACATATT
>KK113312.1:301637-396143 GCA_000611955.2 Stegodyphus mimosarum | reverse complement strand
TGCTGAAGATAAAATTTTGTTTAGAAAGTTGTTGGTGACAAAGCTTGCGAACAATAATGATAATTTGTTGACAGGAAATAAATGTTCTTTGCCATAAGCTACTTCAAAATAGTATGTGATTGTTTAGGAAAACTGTTATCAGATAACAATTTTTAATCAAAACTTTCTGGCACAAAATGCTGATTATATTTTCCTCAGAGGACACATTATTTTATTTTTAGAGCTAAAGATTTACTACATGTTCTTTGAGTACACATTCGATAAATACCACTGTTGGCATTTACAGTGGATGTTTTTGTCAGAGGTTAATTATCATCTGTTATTTAAGTCTGATTGCGCTAAAGAAGCTACTGTCTGTCAACGTACGTAGGACATGAAATCATGAATAAGATCTAGGAGAGATGCATACTTCTCAGAAGTCAGTGGAAACAAAGAAGGTGTTACGGTGATTCAGTTTTAATTATTCCAGTTATCATAAGTCTTGATCGCTTTCTGGAGTCCTATTTATTCATTGTTAGTAGAAAAAAGAGGAGTGAAAATATAACTTCTCACGCATGTCTTATACACGTCAACAAAGTTCAAATTGTCCGCGTTAGTCTAAATTGCCCGTAGTTATTTTTGGAGAAGTTAAAGAAACTATAATCAGCATAATTTTACGTTGCTTCTTGTTGCTTTAAAGCTGCGTTTACACTAGTCCGTTGGAGCGAAAAGCGGCAACACGGAAAAAAACGCTTTCCGCGTACGTCAGTTCACACCAGCGCGGCAACTTTCGCTTTAAGCGTTGTCATATGCTCGCACTAGATGGCTCTTCGTATCGGAAACTTGAGGAAAAACATGAAACTTTTGTGTGGTATTTTGACTTTTTATGATTACATTTTTAAATTAAAATGGATTCAATTTCTGCTTGATTAAAACTTATTTTACTTTGTGTAAGAGAAGCAGAATGCAGTTGTTTATATTAATATGTGAAAGATGCCTGTAACAAGGAGATGCATAGAATTTAATTGAAGAAATGCGCTTGAACGAAACGAAATTTCTTCTTTCGCATGATACCTCGTCAATTCGACGAATTTCTTGCCTCATTTATTCAAAAGCAGAACACTAACTTTTGTCAGAATATCGCAGAAAAGAATCGTTTGGAAGACAGGAATATATCTTAGAAAAGTATCATTGTATATATATAACGCTGTATATATCTAATTTAATTTATTTATGAGTTTTTTTGAATGATAATTAAAAAATCCTAATTTCATTGTTCTATTTTGAAGAGTAAATTTTTCATGGGGCGGAATACCATAAATATTTTTGCATGATGTATGAACTTCCCTTAAATGCTTCTTTAAATGAACTTCTCTTAATTATTTGAAATAATGCAGTAAAAAAGTACATTTTGTTTAAATATATGTAGGATTTACAGCATTATTAAATTAAATATCACGTTTAAAAAAAGCAGCTATTTTTAATAAACAAGGGTAATTTTTTAAATGTTTTAGTTTCTGCCTTATGTCCACATTTTTTACCTTAAATGTAACAGTAATTACTTCAATTAGTCATTCATATATTAATGAACAGCCACTATCTAAAGACTTATTTTATAAGATCACTTTTATCTAAAATTCGTTGAACTAACTTCATTTTATATAAATTTCTTTTTCTGCATTAAAAATTGAATTCCACAATTAGCAAATTTTGTAATGCTCATGCAAAAGTTCTTTAAATTAATGAAAAATTATCATCAAGATTAGACCTTTGGTTAAGTTCATATATAAATTGTTCGAAAAGTGGTCATGCATGTTAAAAAAAACAAACACTGAAGCCATTAAAATGCAGAGCAGTATTCCACAAAATCAGCTACATACTAGCGAGTTTTCTTTTCTGTATAAATAACAGTTTTCTTAATTTTTTTAAACAAATAGTTTACTTGTCACCGCACGTTTAAAATCAGAACTCACTAAATTTCCTATTAGATGTAACAACAATTTTATACTAATACCTATATCGTTTTTGCTAGTCTCGTGTCAGCCGAAATAGAATCAGATCATCTTATGAATTATACCAAAGGCTCGTTGTCAAAAGAAGGATAATGTACACAATGCCAAGCAAAAATTAGATTTATATGAACGAATGAATGAAATGAAATGAAAAAATAAATACAAGCTTCTTGTGTCACCCCCCCCAGAAAAAAGTCCCGGTAGGTATTTTAAAAAAAGTGTTCTATTCTTATCATCAAAGGTAGGAAAAAGCAAGGCCCGAAGCCGCAATACAAATCTCTAGTACCTGCTGAATGTTCTACTTAAGCGTGTTACCTCCGCGCTAAGGTACCTTGTAGGAAAGCATGGTTTTCACACTTCACCTTCAGGAAACTGAAGAAGCATCTGGGCTACTTCTGAAACTAGTGATAATATTTTCTGTAAATATTTGTTTTAAAATACCAACTGCATTACAACACCACTCCTCGTGACACTTGAATCCAAAATCTTTAACTCAAGAAGCCAACGTTTTATCCACTAGGCAACAAGAGCAACTTTACATTGATGTAGTAATATTTTAAGAAAAATTCAAAATCTGTAATTTCGAAATCCATCACTATTTTCTTGCAACAATCTATTGCATTAGATTATTCTGCAAAAATTATCAACCATGTATAATTTATGGTTCGTTATTAAGGTTCATTACTGCTAATAAACTAATTTATAAAGCTATTTATTTTATTATCATGTACATTTTTTTATTGTTATCTGAAATTTTTATTAAGATTACTCAATTTGACTTTTTTTTTCATCACGAAGAATTTTTGGAAGTGCAAACATTTAAAAACTGTGGTATAAACTGGACGTTTGAAACGAGATGCTTGAAACTCACGCGTAAGCGTCGAAAATTTGAAGTTAAGTCAACTCACGCGTTCTCCGTTCGTCCGGAAAATGCCGCCTCTGAGCTCGCTTCTGATTGGTCAACGCTTTACGCCCGAACGCGTGACCGCGTTGGTGTGAACGGGGCTTAACTCCTCTAATAATCGTTAATGCGCGTTTTATTTTATCTCAGATTTAAAATTCCGTCTTATAGTCCCTTTCCTCACGAAAATCCATGCCGACGAAGTAATGGAATCCTCTTTTTTTACTTCCTTGTACGAAGTGAAGGAAGTATAGTAATCATAAAAAATTCCGGGTACCATATTTCAACGAAAATAACCATTATGTTTTTGCGTGACAAATGTACGTAAAGACAGAATGAAGGACTCGTTTTTTCTAAACGAATTATAAAATGAATTTAAAATTGATTCAGAAGCGATTTTTTCGTGGCATCTGTACATACGTACGTATGTATGTATCTCACATAACTCAAAAACGAGTAGCCTCAGAATGCTGCAATTTTGTATATAGGGTTGCTATAGCATGTAGTTGTGCACTTCCCTTTTTTAGTGGCAATCGGCAGTACCAGAAGTATATATATATGTATACCCCTTCTGTTACTCGGCTCACTGAGCTCAGTTACTTATATGTCTGTAACTTGTGAATTTTTTGCTTTAAAAATGATTGAATTATGTTGTTCTTGTCTTCCGGTTAAGGTTTTTATGCTTTTATTTAACCTGCATGCAATAATTGTAGAATTATAAACAATTTAAACGTAGTTTAAGTGCGGATAAGCCTAATTGTTTTAAAATAGCAACCATATTTGTTTACATTTGAAACCTATCAAAATAGTGGATTTGTTGTCAATCTAGAGAAACTAAGCTTCGCATCAACAAAGATAACGTCTTCTTTTATAATTGCGAATTAAATCATGATTAATGGATTCTGGAATTAACATTTAAGTTACTAAAGTATCCCTTATATTGACTCAGCACAGCATGCATAACAAATTCAGTGAGTTTCTAGGTCTTCAGTGTCTTTTCGCCGAGTGAGACCAAAAGTAAACTTTCAGTTTTGTGCACGGAAAAATCTGCCCTCTTGCCCGTTTGCCAAATTGCTTGTTTTTGCGTAGAAACTTTAATTTTAATCGCAAAAAAATGTTCTTTAAATTGTGTTAACTGTATTTATAATTTGTATTTTTAATAAAGATATTTTGAGGTTTCATGTATTTTTACCTTGTTGCGAAATGAGAACTGAATTAATTGAATAAGAAATATATCTCTAAAGAAATTAGGAGAAATATGTTTAAACGAAATGCAGGAAAAAATGCGTATAATTTAATATTCCGTACAAGGAAGTCATCTGGTGTATACGTGAGATTTTGTAGTCAAAATGCAAGGTAATTCTGACTTATTCAACAACTCTGTTATATACTGAAAACGAGTGTTAATATGATATTTAGTTTTAAAATGATGACCTACACATTCTACTTGATGCTTTACATTTTGATAGTCATTCTGTTTTTGGTCAAATGTAAGTGATCTGTTCGCCTTTTCGCAATTCCAGGCTCTCTCGCTATTGAAGGCAATTGCATCGCTTCATGTAAAACTTCGGTTAAACGCCATACATTCAGCCTCAGTGCTTCAGAACATTGCATTTCTTTGCTTGCATTATGTCCAGAAAATTGAACAGCCTGTCAAAATAAAATTATGGTCAGTAAAAATTTTCCCCTCGAGAGCGTTTTCTGCACCTGCATATATTAAGTCATTCATTTGTTCCTGTTTTTACGAATGAATGTGAATACGAAATTATGTGAATTGTCTTGTCTGCCCCTCGGTTGTGAGAGTGCGACATGTGTAGATATAGAACGCTGTCCTTGGAAGTTTAGCTCCCCTTAGTCAACACTGGGGACGGTCAATGTTTAACTCTCACTCTTTATAATCCAAACTATAGGAAGAAGTTCCTCTGGTTTGAAGGGGGGGGGAGTTATACCTATTCGGATCTCTTCAAGGATCTGGGGCGTTTAACTGTGAATGGCAGGTTCGAGCTAGCCAGGTCTGGGTGCCCCTTCTTCCTAGTGTAGTGTACTGTACTGTATTACGTGCTTTGCTTCAATTAGGTGAATATATTTTGTATTCCAGTTTAGAGAATGTATTTGAAACGTCAGGTTTTGTAAATAAACTTGATTGTAAACACACAGATTTTTGAATAAAAACTGACACTTGTTTTCGACTGCACTTTCGTGTTCTTTGGCAACGTTTGAAAATTTTCCAAGTTTGATGATTTTATGGTGTTGATATAGGCTTAAAATTGTGCGTACTGTACTTGTTTCGAAAGTTCTTTTTGCGTATTAAACTTGGCTAATTGCCACATTTCAATTTTAATGTTCCAGTCTGATTGATTAAACATTGCTTTTTACTAAGATCTCTCAAGTTGAAATTTTTTATGAGGATTTTTTTGATAGAAGACTCCATTTTAGTTATAACTATCCAGCCATCGACATTTATGGCCAAAGTAGTAAAATTTTCTTTTCTTTTCTGTTTAAAAATACCGTTGTTAGATAGTAATCTTGCAAATGTTTGTTTCCGTGAGATTTCTTGGTTTTAAATTCCGTACTGAAAACGAAAACTTACGGTTTCAAAGGTGCATAATTTGCCTTCAGAAAGTATGATACTGTATAATACAAATTTCTTCATCAATTTCCCCATTAAAATAAGTTCTTTCGTCATCCATTTGATGTATTTTTAAGTCATAATCTGCTTCTAATATCAGCAGTGCACCTATGTAGCTGTACCAAAGCGAAAATCTCTCAGTGTATCCAGTTCCCCTACTTTTGCAAAAATCCTGTGACGACAGATCTGCAAATTAGTTTTTTTTTTCGCTCAACAGTGATACGATCATTTTGTTTTATTTAAAGAACCCATCTACAACCAATAACTACTCGATTTTCTGGTAGGTCGGTAAGTTTCAAGGTATTGCTTCTCATTAATAAATTACATAGTATTCTGGAGTGGTGTAACAGGAAAAAATTCTTACATACGTAATAAATAAGGGTGTTGCATTGTGATTTACATAGTTGGAGCGAATTACTCAAAAATTATAGTGCACCTCTACGTGAGGTCATTTGAAGCTCGGGCAATAGATGTTCGAAAGTATCACTGCTGGGATCAATTCTGTAGCCTTCGTAATTCGGTCTGCAAATTTCCAATATAGGCCAAAGCAGTTCAGTACATTCCCCCATTCAGAAATCTACAAAAGAAATCTAAAGCCCGGCAAATGGGGGACTATAGAATAAGTCCATTCTTCCCAATTCATCTGTGGGGCAGTGTGTCATCTCAAATAAACCACTATCCTGGATATCCACACTATTCTCTTACTAATAATTATTCTCTTTACACAATTCCTTTGCAATTTATATTGCGAACAATGAAAGCGTATGGAATGCGTAAATCTTTGATAAATTAAAACAAATAATGGCTTATGCTTCTGACAATGCAATTCAATTAGTAATCAGAGCTTCCAAACTTGTATTATCCGTGATATAAAACTGTAGCTGAATTTTATAAGGAGAATTGTTTAATCTCTTGTTTCCATGAAACTGTATAATAAATTATTTTTCTATTCTTAGTTCGTCAATTGCTTTATGAATTTTAAACAAAAGCTTATTTTATTAAATCTTTTTTAGTCTCCATGACACTTTTTCAATTGAATTGCGCAGTTGGAAAATCGTTTGAAACAATTAAAATATCTTTTATTTCCAACGTTTCTCTTACGTTAAATGGTAGATAAAATGTAGCGATTTCAAGAAAAAGGTTAAAAATCAAAAATTATGTTTAAAATTTCATATAAACTTTATTAAAAATTTTCTTTTCCGCTCTACACGATGGTGTAAACAGTAAAATTGTGAGAATTTTTGTTTATTCCTTAAACCAAGGTATATGCGAATAATAATTTCAGTGTAAAATTTTCAAATATTTAGATCGAATATTGAAAAACATGTTGCTGTATCGTATTGCATTCCCATTCACAATGAATGTGTGTCAAATTTGATCTGGATAATTTGACATGAAGTATCGACCGTGACTGCAGTAGCACAGGCGAGTTAAAAAACTTTAAAAAAATTAAATTAAAGAAAGGGCTTATAAAAATGCTGCTAGTTTTACAGCAATCTTAAAAAGACTTCTAATTAATAATTTTCATCATTCTTGTTTCAAAAGAAGGTGAAGGGATTGTTTTTAAACGTTTTGATATTTCAATAAATAAACTTTTGTGTTTTAGAATTTTTAAATCCCTTGAAAGTATATAATATTATGTACGACAATACAACTAAGAAAATCCACTTTTAAACTTAAATGCCGAGACGAATGTGAGTAAAATTATAAATGGAGAAAATTAAAAACCGATTTCCCATTTCTTCTGCCTGAAACTACAGTCCCACCCACCTGCCCGAAACTGCAACTGAATTTTGAAATAGATCTAAAACCTCGCCTGATTAAACTTTATACTGGCTAGATACAATTTTAGAGGCTGGAATTTAAAAATTACAGATGTCAAATATTAGGCAAAAACGCAGTGATTTCTGAAAATTGGATAAAAATTCGGACATTAAAGGTGAAATTTTCACATAAATTTCATTTAAAAGGCATTTGCCCTTTATTCCGTGGTGCAAAACAGTAAAATTATGATATTTTTAGTTTGTTCGTGAAAAGAAGTTGTGAGTGAAAGTAGCGTTTAAAAGTTAAAAGATAATTTTAAAAATATGTAAATCCAAGTTTGAAAAGTCGCTTCATTATGTTGTATTATCATTAAAGCAGCGTGTACAAAATTTGAATTCGAAAACTTATCGGAAAGTAAGTTAAAAATTGTCGAAATTCCAAACATTCTGAAACTTTGTGTTTGAACTAATTAAAAACTTATAACAATGCAATATGAAAACTGATTACCGATAAAAATTATTTCTGTATAAATCTACCCCATTGTTAATTTTTTTTTCCGTTTTCTAGCTTAATGTACATATTTTCAGTACAGTTTAAATGTTGTGAATGTGGTTTAAATTTATTATTGTGGCAGTTAATATTGCATTCTTTCATTCTAAATTTGATTGCGAAATTTAAACTTTAACACTGAATACTATATAGTATATGTCTAACATTAATTTTTGGCACATGTCTTCTTTTAACAAAGAATGAAAAATTCGCAGTATTTTACAGCAGTATTTTACTAGGGGATAGGGCAGGAAAGAAATTTTTAGTCAAGTTTAAACGCAATTTTTTCTGTGGGAGGTTTGGGGCAAGAGAATGTTTATAAAAATAATTTGATTTTATTGACGCCATTTGACATTTCAAAAATGTTAAAAGTAAAAGAGCAATTTTTCATTGTTAAAAAACGGTTTCTCATCTAAACAATTTAATTGACAATGTGTCATTGAAACTAAAACAGTGAAAATAAAATGCAGTAAAAAACGTTTTGGTAAAATAACTTTTATTTAAAAAATTTATAAAATAGTTGATGGTATAAAAGAAAAACAAAATTTATCATTCGTTTCATGGGAACAAGAGATTAATTAATTTGTTTTACAAATCGCGTCTCCAATTTTATATCAGACATAAAATCTGCATAAGCGCCCAAATAAAGAAATCTTTCCAATTGCATTGTCAAAACCAGTATAAGCCAGCGTTTTTCAAATGCTAATCCTTTATACGTATACGAATATTCCTCAGATCGCCTCATTCTTGTACTTATCAAAAGCAATTCTTTAAAATGTGTTACTTTAAATATACTTACACTTTTAAAGTGCATTTAGTTATTTATTTTTGTATTCGTATTAAGTAATTAATTTAATCGAAGAAAGCTTATAAGGTATTTCTTCCACTTTCTTCGCATGCCTTCGTGGTGTAGTAGTCAGCTCGCTCGACGCGTATTCGAGAGGTCCGTGGTTCGAGTCCCGGCGTAGGCATTGCTCATTTTTTCCATCCCCTGCTTCTAAATAACCTAATATCTCTACAAACTTCTATGCGATTTTAATAGTTCAAGATTTTCAAAGTTTGGAAAATATTTATCTTATCAACTAGAAATGAAATAAATGAAGGCCTGATGATATTGATGAGACGAATAAGCCTGCCAGTTCTTCCATAGCTGATGTGTTTAGGTATATGCTGGTAAGATGCATCGTAGTTAAAGTCCTTTAAATTTCTCTTTTCCTGTTAGAACTAGAGTGGAGACTGCATAAGTTAGATAACCTTAATAGGTTTCTCAAAATGTCAGTTTTGAGAAAAAGGAGGATAGACGATTGTCATTTGCAATTTCCGAACTCTGACATTTTCAATTATAGTGTGCTATAATACTCATTTATTTAATTTTTTCCCAATGGACCACTATTAAACACAGAAACGGTGGTCACTTTATTATGGAGGAAATTAATAGGTGGGCCTTCTATGAAGGGACGAACAGTTACAGCCATGCCTTCTCTGGGATTCGAATCCGCGCCCTTTGGAATTCCAGCCGGCTTTGCTTACCGTTTGGCGGTCATTGGTTTAAATTTTATTTATTTATCGGAAATCTAAGAGGACCAAAAGGACCACTTCTGATCCGTAGACCACAGTTTCAGAAACACTGGTATAAGCTCTCATCTTTATAACTTTATCAAGAGTGCTCATCTTTTCTTATTCGGGATATAGAACTGAAGACGAATTTTGAAAAGAGAACCATTTAATTCCTTGTTTTCGCGGATGCATAGTTATTTGTAAACTAAGCGCTGCATTTACCTTGCGTCGCTCCGTTAGATCAAATTAAGTTCATTTTAAGCTTACTTCATATTTGGGAGTGCATAATATATCATTTAGGATATTCATATTTGGGAGTGTATAATATATCATCTGTTACCAAACGCTTTTGTCGGTAGATCATTTGTTTTTTTTTTCTGTTTTCTGTAGATCCTTCCCTCCTCGTAGTCGTTCCAAAATCAGACAGAAAATGTAATAATTATACATAAGATTTCCAAAACAGATTAAAACAGGGTTAATTTTCACTCAAGATGTTTCCAAAACACTCAAATAAAAGTGAAATGTATGGAAATGTCACGTGAAAAGTGCGAAATTTACCTGGCAGTGTGAAAACGTAAACGAATATTTTCGCTCGCTGAGTAGACTTGGGGCGCTAAATTAATACAGAATTTTTTAAAATAATCAACTTCAAACGTATTTTCGACAACTGAAACAGACCTACTCACTTTGCTAGGGTTCACTATCGAATGAAAAATTTTGAAAAAAAACGTGCAATGTTTTATTCACATTCATTATTAATCAAAACGTCACTAAATGCAAAATCTAGTAATATTCTCACATAAATCAAGTATACAAAAATGCATCTTAATATGCTATCACTTATTGCTGATACTCTCGGACTTAAGCTGATGTTTTGATAGCAAACTTTTAATATTTTGCTTCCAATAAGTGATATTTAACCTTAAATCTCCTCGGGCATAGATTTCCAATCCTTTCTTTTGTGAGGGGGCGGTAAGACGATTGACAAAAACCCTGAAACCCGTTCCAAGAAATATGAAGAGAGAAAGCTATTTTTTTTTGCACAGTTGGCAAACTGGGAAAATTTGCGTTGACCAATGTTTTACTTCATTAAGTTAGTTCTGGCAGGAAAAGCTGCAATGATAGACTAGGCTTTATTAAATTTAGATTGCTACTTTCTAATCCTCAATTTAATAAACAAATCTGTTAAATAAGAATATCTGGTTTCCATTTGATTAAATGTTCTTTTAAAATGTGATCTTTAGCATGCCAAAACTCTAAAACCGTCTAAAAAATAAGGGCAAACGTTGTCCGACTTAAACCTTTTGACAGCCATCGTACTTCAGTATGGTCCACTAACGGCCAAGCGGTAAAGATGCTGAGCGACAGTTTGTCATAGAAAGTCCTGAAAGAACGTATCTCTCTTCTTAGACAGTTAGCCGTCAAGTGCTTTGCCACAAGCAAATAAAACATGCTTCATTGTGAAGGAATAATCGATAAAAGTTCTCGTCATTTTCGTCAAAGAAACACTTGCAATAAAGTGGAAACACTTCATTGATAAAATGGAAACACTTCATGAAACACTTTAATGAAACACAAAGTAGCAATGCTATTAAAAAAGTTATATTTTCTTTCACGTTCTTTTTCTTTGATCTGCAGCTCAGCAGACTTGCCTATAATAAAGGGTGTTTTTGTATATTATGTTATTTCTTTAACTTTGTCCTATGAGTTCTGAATTGCCATGCACATACTGCAAGCCTTATGGCCACAAAAAGGGCAAATTATCATTAAAGGTGAATCTTTGAGACACAGTTGGCTTCTTAGATATAAGTATGATTCATTATACTAAATCCCATACACTCATACAATAAGCATAAGCTATACCGCTTTTATAATTAACCACTTAGCAATTTTTCCCAAGAGTGACATTTTGATTTGAAAATTGTCGTCACATACTTGTTGGGGTTAAATGTGGCTTGATCAAAACCACTCACTCGTCGCTTCGTGTCTCCCAACTCTCCCAGAATGCAATGAAAATGAAAAGAAGTGACTGATATCTTAGTTGGTTACGCAATATACACATCGGGTCTGCGGGTCTGAATCTGATGTAAGTTTACTTACAAAGACAGAAAATAGGAATGCACTTCCACCCCTTTTGAGCTTTTACTGCAGAGAACCTACTTCCCATTTAAAAGCGCACTTTAAGGGCAAACGCATGCTAACATTTTTCTCTCGGGTAGGGTGAGGAATAGGCGATTTTTTAAGTTGGCCTTTGACAGCTCGTGGAAGCGAGGAGAAATATTTTAATGGCTAGTTTCAGATGCAAAAAGTTTATCTTTCGAGGAAAAAAATAAGCCAATATTTGGGTTTCGTAGGACAGCGAATTTGTTAATACGAAAGGAATAAAATGCACATTTATATTTATAAAAAGTAGATCTGTAAAATTCATTACTATAATGAGCTGCTTCGATTTTAACAAATGATTTAAACCTGTTGTAAATGCGTCTCAAAGAAAAACGGTCAGTAACGGCGTTCTCAAAGAAAAAATTCATGTTGTTAGTTGTGTATATTTGTATTAGTTACTAGACAAAGTTAATAGAAAAAAAGGAAGGAGTTGGACACAGACATAAATAAATTAATTACGATCTTACTTTTACTTCGCCTACTGAGGAGGACGGAAAAGCCAGATAAATGAAGTTCGCGATCCATATAATTAGAGTGCTGCTATAATTGGTATCAAATAAACAGGGCGTATCAAGCCAAACTACAAACATAACGAACATCGTTTTAAAAATGTGGTATAAAAGGACACTATGTATTGCAAAGAAAAATGTTTTCTTCAATGACAAAGAAAAAGGACAAAAAAATCGAAAAGTGTCATTTGGAATGAAGAGCAGAAAAAAAGACAAATGCATCAGCTAATTATATTGTTCAAAGTTGTCCGCTTCAAGCCAAACAGTGAACTCGAAAACCTTTTACAACACATTCGTAGCAGAGTTTTATTGTAAAAGAAAAGAAACTAGCTCTAAAAGGATAAAAGTAAAATAATCTATTCGAGTTGTTAAATGTACATTAAGAAGAACATAACTATTCATTGCAGAAAAATTTAGACATCAGTCATGTTTATATTTGAATTATACAGTTTTTTGCTTTGTAAGTATAAAAAGAAAATATACATGATAATTCCATAAATAACTGTTATTTTCTGTCTGTAATTATTACGTTTACGGTCACTAGAAAAACAAAATTATCGTTTTTGTTTTTTCTTCAAAGGACAATCTTCTGCTATGATATAAAATAAATCAAGTCTCTTGGTATACAAAATGAGAAATACGAAGATAATTTCATATGTAAGCATATAGTTCGTTCGCTCAGGCATCAAATTCTCTTTGGCTATGATGTGAGAAAGTGGAACTCATGTTAATTTATTAAATATGAGGAGAAATGAATTGTATTAAAGAGAAAATAAACTTTTGTTATGGATATTGCTCTAATTTTTTAGAAGTAAAAACAATATTATGTATATCATATATTCCTTTGCATAACGCGCACTTTTAATACAAAATATAAGATCGAAATACGTTAACATAACGCGAGATAAAAATTAGATATAAAATTGGACATAAAAATTTTAAAAAATCATGAATTTATAAATTTATAAATGAGATTAAAAAATTTTCTTTGCTGATAACATGAAACGTTTGTCATATATAACACTAAACGTTTGTATATTAGTCTTCCGTTATATCTTAAGGTACATAGTCGAATTGTATTTCATCATCACCACCATTCTTATTCTAATCCATAAATAAATAATCATCTTCAGATCCATCTAGATTGTTAGATATACCGCATGACTTTTAAGTTATGTCAACTTTAATTTTCTTCCATGCTTTTATTACCCACTCACACACTATTACCAAAATTGGCATGACGCATTTGGCTTCCTTTTCTATTTTTGTTCTTTACTTGCCTTCGATGTTAACTTCGAAATCGCGGCTTTAAATGACTACAGAAAGAGAAAACATCGAATTCGAATTCTACGAATTCATTCGGGTTAGAAGTACATTCTCATTTTAAATAATGTCCCTCTTTTCTCAAAAATCTAGAATGACATTCTTGTGCACATCTGCATTGAAAGCAACATATCCTCTTTGCAGAATTATTTACTTCATCAAGCATTTCCCTGCACACATATTGTTCCTTTACCGCTTGTCAATTCAGTATACCATTGTTCGAAAGCCTGACAAAACTTTTTAAGTGAATCCTTTCAAAAGATAAATGCATCGTACATGTATCTTTCAGGTTCCTTCATAAAGCAAATATACCTGCACGTTATACAGCAAATGTACCTAAAAACTAAAAAATGTAGTTTGAAATTATAGGTGAGCGTTATACATCGGAATATAACGTTATACTCCAAAATTATCAAAACAGGAAGATTATTAAAAGTAGTTTTATTTTATTGCAGCTCTGGAATTTGAAACGCTGTTCAGATGTAACTGTTATTATTATTTACGTGTTACGCTCTAAGTCACTACACGGAAGGGAGGGAGAGGACGTTCTAAGGGAAGCGGGTTGATATTAACACGTTACACATGGGGAACACCACGAAAATGCCCATGCACCCAGCCCGTTCGCGGGATTTGCACCTCGGACCGAGCTACCAATGTTCAGGGACTTTACGGCTCGGCCGATGGAAGGCTTTCAGCTTTACCTCTTTCAGCAGTTACCCATCATATGCCATACTCTACATTATACGAGTTTCAGTTCATCATTGTGAAATGGATTTGATTATCGTTATTATATCGAGATAATTCGAAATCCCGTCTTTTCAAGAACGCAGAATGATTACGAAGGCACTCAAATGTTATTTTTGGCAACAGATCACTACCAGACGATGCCAGACATATAATTACACTTTATTTATAAAGGAAGTGGTTCTCGGTTAGTCTCATTCCATTCCTTTTTTTCTGACTGATTAAATAAAACGTAGTTGGAAGTTAGGAGGAGACATGCCTAGGTGAAGGAATTTTTGAGTTTTGAGAGATGCCTTCGTGTAGGAAATTCTCAGGGAAACTGCCTCATGTTCATATTGCACATAGGAAAATCACGAAAATTAACCACGCATCCAGCCTATTCTCTTCTGTTTGATTCCAACTTGCCAAGGAAAAGATGGCTTCGAGGAAGTGTCCCAAAAGCAAACTGGTTCTTACTCACATATGAAGAAAAATATCCAAATTCCTATACTGATTCTTCGCGTATGCTGCACTTGAATTAAAATTTTTTTCAGATTTGTCTTTTAATTCGTTAACGTTAAGCTGTTTATTCATTTAAAAAATTAGAAGTTCGAGGAAAGATTTTTGTAAACTTATAAATCACAACAGAGTGAATATATAACAAAAGTACTTTTCCTCCATTTCTCAGAAACGAGCCTGTAAACTCGAACAAAATATTAAAGATAGTCAAAGATGATTACTAAGTAGAATTTAAACATAAAATTTAATATCACGTTACTCTTTCCTGTCCACAGCGACGAACGACTACTAAATGAATTTTAAAATATCCAGTTCGCGAATTTATTTTTGTAAGTACTCCGAATTACGATTTTAACCTTCTTTTCTCCATCTTATGCAAAATATCAATAGTTTGAATTGATGGAAAATTTATACCAAAATAATTAATCCGAAATATAACCAATATACATAAAATTGAAATTCAGGGGAAAATAGTGGCAAACGGAATTGAAAATTCTTTTCTTGAAATTTAGGCAGAGATTGACGCTTCTCTAATTTTGGAATCAGAATTGAAGTTAATTAAATTTCATATCAAACGTTTTGAATTTTACTTATTTATTCTCTAAGTTTTATTAGTAAGATTATTCATTTCTAACAAAACACTCGAGCAAGATACAGTGCTTTGAGACGAATAAAATGAATTATTCTACTTATTTAAATTCAAACAATGCTTTTATGTTATAGAAGTAATAACGTGTCGCTTAAGTTTGCAATGATTTTCAAAAATACATTATTGACAAAATATTAAATAATAAAATATTGTCTCACGAGAATTTTACGGTATGAGAAAGTGTTTTAAATTTCTATACGGTTTTATTGGCAGTTCTTTAATTTTGATGTAAACTTTAATTTTCTACTTGGAATCATTACTATTATTATTATTTTTTTTGTTATTTTCATTTTAGTGTATTATATCCAAATACAGTTGCTAATAAGAATAATAAAATTTACTTGCCATTGACTAGGTAACTAAATAAGAAAGAGGCTGAAGATTATAGAAAACGTTTATATGTTTGGCTTAATTTAGTTTTCCTTTAAGCTGCTTAACTTATCTTGCTCACACGAATGATCGCCGGATTTGTACGTGGATTTTCCTTATTTGTTCTGAACTTCTGGTAACATACAAATACAAAATTCAGTATTTACCGCTAAAAGTCAAAATTCCAACCTAATGAAAATAATTGCTCACTGCGATTTTCGGGATTTATACCTCATGCAAAGAATACAAGCATACTGATATACAGTAGATTCCCTTTTAATCGGACTAAATGCGACCAGGGATAAGCCGGTTAAGTGAAATTCCGGTTAAAGCGGGAAATGCAAAAAATATTTAATTGATGGGAATGCATTATTTAAGTAAGCATTTGTTAAACATGCCAATTTATATCAAAAGTTTCACGTACCATTATAAGGAATGTTTAAAAATTCAGCCATTTTTTTCCGCTGAAGAATGGAAATTTGGCGACTCAGTGCATAATTTCAATATTTTTTCAAAATCGTCATTTAAGTGGAGAAAGCTAGTGTCTGTCGTCCAAGGAACCCAGAGCTTATTCCAACGATTTTGCCTCATCTGTATGTGATATGATGGAGGTCGTATTTTCATCGATGGCGGAGTCATCGTCATCTTAAAGCAAATCAGCGATGGCCCTGTTGATGCGTGTTCACAAAGTATTTCATTTTTTAAAGCTTGCTTATGTTTTATTTCTTATTTTAAATACATAATTATGGAATTTTAAGTGTTTTGTATTTTTTTGTTTATATATATATATATTATAAATTGTTACGGAATTTGGATTTAATTTGCTGTTTTAGTAGAATTATGATTTAAATTGTTTTATTTTCCCATGCAACGCAGCGCGCGACGAATTGTAAGAGAAAGCTACGCTGAAAAAGTAAAAATACAAGAGCGAGTACATTTAACATTTAATAAATAGATAACTCGTAATTGTACTCTTCTGCTATCCAGATAAATAAAAAAAATACCAGACTGTTCTCACGCATAATTAAAAAGCTCATAAAAGCCGGATAAAAACATCTCAGTTCAGTTGTGGTTATGTGGCGAATTTGCGGGGAGATCGGATTAGTTTTTTCTGTACTCTGAATTTTAGTCCTGTTTATATTTTAGTAGTTCAAAATATAATTACAGTGAGATATTGTAATATTGTACGAATATCTCTGAGAAAATATTTCAGCATTTTGTTTTATTTCTTGTTAAAAGAATAAATTTTATTAACTTTTTATCGATTTGTGCATTCAATCCATTACGAACCCATACGCACGTAACAATATATATATATTGCTTATATTTTTTATTTTTGTACTTAAATCAAGTACGGCAGGTTAAGAGCGATTTTACTGTAGTTCTGTCTGCAACCTTCGGCAACAGTCACTTTCTGCCCAGTGCTAATATTCAGCAAATGATAAATCACTTATGAAATCTCGCTCTCTCGTACAAGTGCTACGTAAGCATAAAATCTAGTATTGACGATCCACGACTCTAAATACTGTGTTGTTGTGTTGTGACGTATCTCATTTGTCTGACAGTAACACCAGAACAAGCCCACGAAATTCATCGTGGAAAGGAGATCAAGCTTGCGTCTGTCTTTGGCAAGAGACTTTGAGCACACACAGATGACAGTACGACTTCGCTCAGTTCCGCCCCAATTTTGAAGGAGAGCAGCCCAGGTGGAGAGTTCCAAGGGTCTCCCTCCCCCTGTTCCCGTGTTAAGAACCGCTCAAGAGGACTTTCCGTTCGATGCATATTTAGAATACCCCCAACCCGCACGGACACTATACATATAAAAACATCCATGTGCTCTCCGGGATTCGATCCAGGGCGCTTCGGTATCGCAGTAGGCTCCCCTAACCACTATATTATCTGGGTGGCTGCCTAAATACTAGTTGA
This sequence comes from Stegodyphus mimosarum, assembly GCA_000611955.2. Lineage (NCBI taxonomy): Eukaryota > Metazoa > Arthropoda > Arachnida > Araneae > Eresidae > Stegodyphus > Stegodyphus mimosarum. The sequence continues at coordinate 378,571 of KK113312.1, read as the reverse complement.
TCTAGATATTAACACTAAAATAATTAGTTAAGTTACTTAAAATTAAACTGTGCATATCAATATTTCCAACTTTGTCCTGGCTCTTCCAAGAATTTCGAAGATGCTTTCATAAATCTAAAAATTCATAATAAACTTTGTAGACTGGAATTACCAAAATTGACTTCAAGACTAAATTAATAAATTAAGACTAGATGTGTATACCTCCAAGCAGAGCTAATACTATTCTTACAGGTATACACATCCAGTCTTCAATGGACTATACTCACTGGTACATAAATTCAGTTATACAATGTATCATTTTTATATAAAGGCTACATTCTTTAAAAATCAAGGAAATAAATATTTAGTATGTACGAGTGTATAGAGAGTAACAGCATGAACATTATTAAAATAACTATATTTGTTTTTAATAATGATAACAAGATCGTACAAGTTTCAAATTATTGTGATTTACCGAATTAAGTAAACATAGAACGTAAATGAGGAGGTAATTAGCTTGAATTACTTAAATTAAAAATTATTTTAAAAAGCGTTTTTAATTTTCATATGTGAAAGAAAATGTGAAATTTTCTCAATCGCAAAGAAATAACTTTTTTCCGATATCATACATAGCTCTTTTATGGAGTCACGTAACTATTACGTTGAGTCGTAAAAAATGTTAAAGGAAAGCATTTAAAATGTTAAAACGTACATAGAACAGATTTCTCTAAAAGTATATTTTCGCAACATTTAACAAAAGTAAATGTTCATGGCTTTAAGAGTCGTACATTTCTCCACATTCTACCAAGTTCCAAATTATTAATTTTGACTACTCTCGCAACGTGAGATTTTTTTTCCTCACAAATGAAACATTAGAAGTCCATCTTGGCACCTGTGATGTAATCTTCAGCTTCGTTTCCTTCTTCTTTGCCGTTAGACTTGATGATAATGTGATGAAGTTACCTCCACGCTAGTAATAATTCACCCAGGACTAAGCGAGCACTTGATAAGAGTTGCTGAGAAAATAAGATAGCTCTGACGAAAAGAAAAGAAGAGGAAGCTTCAGGCGTAACTTGTAATGATTACACCTAGCTTGCAGAGGTTCCAGCATGAGTGAAGAAGAAAACTGATGGTGTTTGCTTTATATTTACCGGAGAGAATTATGGGATAGGAACAAAGCCTGAATTGGTAATGCTTCGAAGTATATACATAATTCTATTAGTCGATATTTATAAATACGTAACTATCATTCAGAAGAGTATAATTAAGAAAAATAAAATTTTTACCTTTAAAATTCGGAATTATAAAGGAATATAGCAATAAATAACATAGTTTAATATAAAAAGTGTACTTTTAATTTTAATGCTTAAATTATTCGAAAATAATTTGGTATAGAAATATACAAAACGTTACAGACGTTAGAAATGATATATTATAGCAAATATAAATTTATAAACACACAAAGTATATTTTTAAATGTCTGTCTTCTGACACATTTATTTTTAACAAACACACTATCGAAAACAGCTCAAAAAGTCATTTTTTTAGTTACATACTGTTTCTGGAACTCTGTGAACTAAAAATTACCTTTTAAATTTAGGAGTTCAAATTAAAAATGCTTTTTGTAACAGATAAATAAAACGAAAACATTTATTTAAGCATCATCATAAAATATTCAATCGCAACCCAGTAACTGAATCCTAAACGGGCTTCTTGAATTAAAATCCTGAAAGAATATTATTTCTGGAAATGTTTGTTTACATGATGCGACATCTAGTAAAGCTGTTTTCCAAGGTATTACAGATGAAGAAATTCAAGTGCTACAGCTATAATAGAGAGTGTTGGTGATCATGGTTGGGGATATATGACGGGTGGGTTTTTTTTATTCTGTATCCTACAAATCGAAACTTTGCTGCTGGCATGTCTGGTGACATAGCTTATGTTTTAGATGAGAAAACATTTCAAGGAATCTATAGGTGTAGCTTGATAATGGTAGACTTGCTATTTCTTAAACATTCTGAAAATCTTAATTTCGTAGAAGATTTATTAAAAAATATTTTTTTTAAAAAAACGTTCTGCAATTCCTCAGAGCTTATTGTCGAAGTTAAAAGTTTGTAATAGTGTTCCCAAAAGAGTACCAAAGTGCCTTATAACAAGCAGAAGAAGAAAAATTAGTCATGACTAATGGACTAACAAGTTTAATAGAAGCAATTAAAACAACAACTGTCAAAGATATTGAAGATGAACGTCGACGGGATAAGGAGGAAGAAGAACGGAAAAATCAAAAATATAAACTGGAAAAGCCTTTGACCTTGGAAATTCAAAAGGAAAGACACCAGCTTGAAGTCAACTCCTAAATCCAAAAAGGACACGTTTAACAGTTTAACATAGTTATTTATTGTCAACTGCATCAGAAAACTGGGGTTTTATAAAACATTCCTGGATATTAGTAAATGAAGAATAGTATTTATGCAAAACAAATTGATTCAGAATATATCCCTTTCTGTCCAACTGGCAAATTCAATACCTTTTTTCTGACTTTTCAAAACAACTGATTATCTCAGTTCTTAATCTTTAAGTTGTTGGTTCCTGCTTTAATAGTTGACACTGAATCAAAATTAACAGCGAAAGGGCACGCGACTTGTTAACTTGTTACATTATACAATACAAGAATTCTACTAATATTTAATTGCATATTTAAAAGGAATTAAGCGTCCGCGGTAAAATCACTAACATTAACAGTTCGATCTGGCTTAAAATTCCTGGGAATATGCTACATGAGAGTTTCGGTGTTGTTTCACATGCTCAAAGAGAATGCGAGGTAGTTTTCCTTACAAAATCTTCATAAAGACATTCTACCCTCTGTACTATTCTACCTTCGCATACGCTGCCGTAACTGAAATGATACAATTCAATCCAATAAAAATCTGAGTATTTTGGAGGAACAATTTCATAACAGTTTAATAACTCTCTCTACATATAATTTTAAGATCAGAAAAATATAATATAAGTCTCCCAAATATGACAAGCTAACTGAGATAAAGAAGGCGCAAATTAAAAATGTAAGCATCAACGTTTCAGAAGATTTTGAAGCAAATTAATATAAAAACAAGCAATAAAATAAAACAACAAATATTGATAAAACGTTAATCCTTGTCAAATTAAAAGCTATCAACATGGTCATGTTTCTAAATTATATCTAGGAAAATTGCAAAGGATAAAAGTATTCAGTTGAGTTAAAAATCATTAACATAATAAAGTACTCTTTTTCTCATGCAGATTATAAGATGCATTTAAAACTGTGAGCTTAGCGTTTTCATCCTTACATGTCTGTAAATTGCGTATCTTTTGCTTTAAAAGAGATTTAATTATATTGTTCTTAGTTTTCGAATAAGTTATTATGCCTTTAGTTAATCTGCACGCACTAGTTGTAGAATTATGAACAATTTAAAGCATAACTGGTTAAATCTAACAGAGCTGCCACTTGTTTATATTTGAAACTGTTAGTAAAATAGAGAATTAAGTCACCAAATTCACTGTCTTTTTCCCATTGTGACCGAACGTTAAATTTCAATTCTTTGCACCAAAAATTTTTAAGTCCTGACCGCTGGCCGAATTTTTGCGTAGAACCTCTAATTTTAATTATAATTTTTTCAACTGTTTGTAACTGTATTTTTATTCTAGATTTTACTGCAGTTTGCAATTTTTAATGATAATAGAGTTTTTATGTATTTTCCCTTGCCGCAAAGTGAGAACTGAACTGATTGAATTAAAAATGTATCTCTAATGAAATTCGAGGAAATAAGTTTAAATGAAGTGAAATAAAAGTTGATAAATGCAAGGAAGGCATATGGTCACTACATCAGATTTTTTAGCTTTGAAAAACTCGATCTTTTTTAACTATAGCCGAGTTTGAAAATTATGTTAAGTTCTTACGATCTTTATTGAGAGAAACACACAAAGAATTCAACTGAAAATAAAATTTATTTTGTCGATAAAAGTAAAACAATTATAATCACAGTAAATTTGAAATTTGGAAAAATAAATATTCTCATGTCTAAATAACAGCTTATTTTCGATAAAAATATTTATATAATATTGGAATTTAATTTTTATAAATTCTGTAAGACATGCAATCCGATTTTTTTCCCTTTTCGTAAAAGGAACTGGCATTCCTACTTTAAATCTAGAAAAACCGGAAACGAACTTTATTTTGTATCTGCATTCATGAGACGGCTATCCTAGCTTAAGCTTCTGTTCAAACGAAAATCAGAACCCTATTTGCAATGATATATTCTTTATGAAATGTTACTTCTCTCTTCCCCCCAAACGATAATTTAGATTCATTTTTTATTCCTACGTTACTTCAATTTAGTTCCACATAATACTAAATGCCGTCTGACTATCCTTAAGAAGAAATGAATCACATTTCAGCTTATGTAATCTATTTTTCGTAAGAATCCAGACTCGTTTCAGAAATGCATTTTATAATGCAAGGAAAATAAATTTATATAGCATTCAGAATTATTAATTTATATAGATTCTTTTAAAGTAGAATGAATTTATTTGCATTGTAAAATGGCAATGTTCTAATTATTTGTTTTGCTACTAGGAAAATGTTTATGATAAAATGTTTCTACAGCACAATGTTCTAAAGAGTTGCCACCGGAGGAAGGAAGCTGCAAATTGTGGTTGTTGAGTAACTGAAATAAATTGTCGACAAACTGCTGTGTGTTTATTTTCCGAGCACCAATTATTGCAAATTCAGTGTCATATGTATCTTTTCCTTATCTTTTATGTTCAACAGATGAAAGCGTACTCTGCTTACAACTGCTGCCTAGACGGTATAGAGATTAAGGGAGCCTACTGCTGCACGGAAGTTCCAGGTTCGAATAGGGGACAAGCGAAGGTTAAAACTGTCTGTTGCTTCTTAGGAGGCCGCCTATTAAATGCCTCCACAATAAAATGGCCACTACTTCTAGCCTTAGGATTGGACAGTGCTGAATAGTCAAGTGCCTGTCATTGGATTAAAAAAATGTCTCTGCTAATAACTCGAAATATAAATGCATGAAATGACAAGTTTATATACGAACACAGGTTACGGATGTAAAGCGTCGTGGTGTGACTAGCGTACTAGGGTCCTGGGAATAGAAAACTGTTCACTGTATGGAAAACACGTTTCTAACCGTTCAAAGCTGATTTACCTTGTCATAATGGTACAATTCTTGCAGTTCTTGACACAGAAAAATAAAAGAAGGGATTTTACTAAAATTATTATTGCAGTTACAAGTGGTTTTTGCTCTAATATCTAAAATTTAGAATTAAATATTTGAACGGAGATCACTAACGAATTACTTAGTAAGCATCTTGTTGCCGACCCCTGCAGTAAGTATTTATTTTCTTTCAATTTTCAAAATGAAGAATTAGTGAAAGGAGAGAAATATGAGAGTAAATTCAATATGTGATGGAAAAAAGACCTAATTTACTTAGCTAACTACTACTCTTCCCTCGCAGGCAGTTCTCTATGTACTCAAGTACAATTCGGTAATTGAGCTAGGGGTAAATAAATGCATTATTTTTCTTTATCGAACGAAAATGTCAATCCCAACCATACAAAATCGTCATTATAATATAAAGAGAAGTTCAGGGTGAAGTGATAAATGATATTCGGGAAAAGGGACAGAAAAACAGCAGGGAAAAAAGAAAACAATCAAACTGGAAGCTGAGATATTAGGTATCAGATTACGTTGAAACACGTCCAGGGAAGAATTATTTACCATGGAAACGAAGAAAAGGCGCTGTTCTAGAACTTACAGCTTGCGATATTAAATTTAGCTGTGGGTCACATGAAAGTAATCCTCATTCATCAAACCAGAACTATTCCCAGATGAACGACCTTGTTCTGTCTTCCATTCTTGATAGGGAAGAAACGACCGTGATGCTTTCCATCTCGCAAACTAAACCATTTCCTCCTAGATCTAGATCCTCAGAGCGTAAACAGCGTTGTGATTAATACGCGTCGTGTCCCTTGGGTCATAACCCGGAAGCCATTTTTTATTTCATTTTCTCTCTTGCTTTCAGCGATTAATAAATTGTTAATCATTGTATACTCAGACACGTAGAGGCATAAAGCTAGAGTGACAACATGCAATCAGTAACTGAAAACATGATGATAAATAGGAAACCAAAATTTTGATTAAAAGAAAAATATATTTTGAAACAGAACAGTTTATTTCAAATGTACGAGACTTGTTAATTAGTTCTCCCAGCTTATTTATTTATTTATTTTTGCTCAATTCATGTTTCCGATTAATTTTAGTAGTTAATATTTAATTCAGAAATTTGTGCATTTAGGAATTATTTATATTTCTGATAAGCGTGTAGTATGAAAATGTTTTTTAATATATTTTTACATGCATTTTAATCTAGATTTCATTGAATAGGTAAAAATATAAGAATCAATGAAATTACTAAAAGAACATGACTGATTGCTTTACTGAGTTTTCATTTTACATCCTAGTTTTACAAATTATGTTGTTTTGGTTGTGGAAAAGCACTGCAGGGCTATCTGAATAGGAATAATAGGAATAATTTCTAAGAAATACTGACTATATACACGGTTCATTTGGGGCAGATCACGAAACCGCCTATGCAGCCAGTCTGTTGTCCTAGATTCAAAGCCCAAATCGAACTACCAGTATTCAGCGATTCTACCGCTCGGCCGCTGGTGAGCCTACAAATTATATAAAACATTCGTATCAAGATCAACTCCGTTCTGATCTATTTACATAAAATGTTAGCTTTCAATCAAAATACTCTTTCTCATGTACAATTGTAACTCTAGCTTTCGGTATTCAATTTCTTCTTAAATGCAGATTTATATACTTACACGCATTCCTTTTTCATTCTATGAAAACGTAACGATTTACTAAATTAAAATGTATTATTATATTGTTTCTAATCAATGAACTTAAATACTTGATTATAATGTATTCGTTAATTTCTCTTTAAATAAAATATTTTTGTAATAATAAAGTTACATCAAATCAAAAAATATAATCATCTTAGATGACGTAAAAATAAAAATCAATATTAAAGTCGAAAAGTATTCAGAATTAATATTTCATTTCCTTTTAATTGTTAAATTTAAACTAAATGAACCTGTATCTCTGATATTTTCGCAGCATTAATTAAAATATTTTAAATAAATTTCTTCACTTAGAACTATGAAGGAGAGTTTAACAAATGAAGAGCTCTAATTTGTTGTGCATAAACGCATAGGATTTTAATTACATATTTATAATTATTTATTCAATATAAAATGTGATTTTTTGGAACATAATAAACATTCAGTTAAATGTCACTCAGAAATATAAAAATCAGTAGATAAATATGTTAAATATACATATATTTAACAAATATTCTCTATTCGTAAAACGCAAATATATATTTAAAATTTAATTGCAAAAATAAAATTAATTATAGCTGCAAACCAATTTACAATGTCATTTAAATTCTAAGAGCATAGTTAAATTAAGTTAATAAATTTAATTAAATTTTAAATCTATATTTGCTTTTTACGAATAGAGAATATTTGTTAAATTCAAATTTTATTCCTTGCAGCGATGGTGTAAGAGAATTTATTTAAATTTAATTTAACTTTAAAATTTTCTTGGGAAAAAATAAATATATATATATGTATACAAAACCAATCATAGTAATAGGTCAAAAATTAAAAATAATGTTTTAACCAGTCCTGCGATTTAGCTGCAGAATTGAGTTAAATTAAAATTTAAGGTATCTTAAGTTAAATAAAATTGGAATCAAAGCAACAATTCCTCAACAATACTAATAATTGCAACGGTGATTAAGATGTTACTCTCTGTATCTAAACATATCAAAATTAAAATAAAAATACATCAGTAGCATAAACTTGAAAAATAAAACGGGGAAAAGGAAAAAAATATATAAAATATAAAAATTAACTTACCTTTACTGAAACTCTAGTTCAGAACTCATCAGGTGAAAATGAATTGAAGTTTCATAATATATGGGGTGTTTATAAAGTCCCGTACCCATTTTGATGTTTAATAACTCATAAAATAATAAAGATAGATTAAAATTAATAACATAAATGGTTAGATAGACTCAAAAAGTTTCGTGAGCCTTGTCAATGAACTTCCACGTGTGCCCCCTTCGTCGCACGGAAAATATCAATTCGATATTCAATTTCACGCCAGGTACCGGCAAGCATGTCGGCATCCACAGAGGCTATTGCGGTTGTAATTTCGGCGTTTAGATCATCTATGTTCGACACTCTCCTCCTGTAAACGTTGTCCTTTATACAAATCCCAAAAGGAAAAAGTCCAGCCGCGTTATATCAGGTGATCTGGGTAGCCAAGGAATCGAACCTCCTCGCCCAATTCATCTTCCTGTAAAATGGTCATTCAAAGAACTGCGAACGATGGTACCCCAATGAGGTGGTGCACCATCTTGTTGCAAAACGACATGTGGCTGAAGTTCTTCTAGTTGTGGAAATACGAAGTTTTCCAACATGTCTAAGTATAAGACTGATGAGACCGTCTTTTCTGTAAAAACGAAAGGCCCAATGACTCGGTCGTGCATTAGTCCACACCACACATTAACCTTTGGGGAATCCCTTTGTGCCTCACGGAATTCATGGGGGTTTTCAGATCCCCAAATACGCACATTATGGCGATTAATAGTTGCCGAAAGCAAAAGAGAGAAAAATGCAATTGATAAGCAGACGATATTTACAAAAGTACAGATATTTAGACTGGAAAATGAAATTATCTGAAATTAACCACACGCGTAGACGATATTTACAAACGTAAAGATATTCAAACCTGAAAAGAAAAATATATAAGTTATTCCATCAATAAATGCCGTAAGTTTGTTTATATCTTCATTATTTTATAAGTTATTAAACATCGAAATGGGTCCTTAACTTTATAAACACCCTGTATTTCGAATAAATGTTTCGTTCCTCTGGTACATTTGACATAAAAAACCGAAAACTGTTCCAATTAAATTTTCATAAAAGACATTAAAATGCATCTAAAATCGAAAAATCAACTCTGAAATGTATCCAGAATTTTTGCTACACATATTCGAAGCACTTGGAAAAGAATACAACATTACGTCGTGCCGAATTGATTACTCAAATAAAAACATTTTACATTATGCAGACTGACAATTCAAGAAAACCGATTGGTTAAATAACATCATATGTAAGTCCAACATTTAAAAGCAATCACAAATTAAAAAGCAAAACATGTATACTTTATACCAAATTTTCATTTAAACAACACACAAAAATTAGGTGGTACCCTATTTTGCAATCCTAAACTTTTAAAACCAAGAAAACGAAAACTTTTCGGAAGAGATTTCTGTAAATAATATAAAATCTAATCTGAGCCTTAAACAACTAAAAACTGAAAACTGTTTGAAACAAAATTGAATAAAATGTAAACTAATTGAATTTTAAAGATGACATTTCCAAACTGTGTTACACAGAAAGAAACTGAGGAAGATCGAAGTTTAATTCATCTTTACTTAAAAAAGCTGTAGAAAAATTAGCTTTGGATAGGTTAAGTTAGATGATAAGCACAGATACAAATATGACTATGAAAAAAAGATTACACCATAGACAATCCTTGTGCTACAGAAGAACAGTTGACAACCTCGTCGACCATGGGACTTAGACCAGGGACCTAGTTGACCAGGGAAACATATTCACGAAGAATAGCTTGGTAGGGGACACGTACTGATTGTCTTTAACGCCAGGAAGTTTTGATACATAAAATTATAATTTGGTTCGATAATGCATGGACACTGATGGCTACCTTATCTCAATACTCCAGTCAGCTTCTTCTACTGTCACAATCACGTAAGCATTCCTCATTCAAAACATAACAGAGCCTCTTATGGAGCTTATGAGCAAGTTCACTACCACTATTTTTCAGTGCTGCGCTGTCGTTTAGTTCTCATAAATTTCAGCATAAGTGAACAAATTAAATTCAAATTAAAACGTGTAACTAAAAGGGATATAAAACATACAAAAAATTATATTTACGAATGAAAAAAATGTTGGAACTTTACAAACTACATACAAAAAGCGGGAAATTAAATACTGCCCGACCGTGCTCGAAGTACAGTAGATGTTCATCTGAGAAGCAGAAATAGAGAAGCTGTATTGACAGTGAACCACAGAACCAGGCTGCCCCCAGACAGTGTAGTGGTTAGGGGAGTCTACTGCCTTACCGAAGTGCCCGAAGAAGGCATGGATGTTTGTAAATGTACAGTGTCTTTACATCACGGGAGCATTCCAAACCTTTTGCGAGTTGGAAGTCCTCTCGAGAGGTTGTGGTAAGGGAAGAGGCGTGGAAGACCCTCGGACCCGTCCCCTCCGGGGTGCTGTCCATTTAAATTGGGGGCAGAACTAAGCGAAGTCGTACTGTCACCTTTATGGTGTTCAAGGCTCTTGCCAACGACAGGCGCAATCTTGTTCTCCTTGCCACAATGAATTTTGTGGGCTTCTTCTAATGTTACAGCCAGACAAGTGAGATAAATCACAATAACAACAACGACATAGAGGCAGGTTCCTGAAACTACGACTTTATTTAAAGAGATGAATATTAAGCGGCTCTTCGAGCCTTGCTGTACATTTCCAGTCATCAAACAACTAATGTCATAGAGTGCTTTAAGTCTCTGGAATGCAATCTACTTTATTATTATTTAACACTAGAATTCCCGATGGAGTCCTTTCGACTTCGCAAGTTAAATAAACAGCCATACCTTTCCTAATTTTTCATTTCAGTTGTTATCCTTTCGTGACTTTTAATGAATTACTGATGTCTGTGAATTGAGAAAAACAGAAATGTTTAATTTAATTTTTAAAATGTTTATGGGGCGATATCCTCAGAACGCCCAATGGAGTCGTATCGACACCCGTTGGAAAAAGGCCGCAGTTTTGTCATTTCCTTCCTGTTTAGGAGTCATCACGTTGTAATGCACTTTCTTCTTGAAAGAGTGATATATCAGTTATTGTGACATTTCTCTTTCCATCCTAAGTTGAAAAATGTTCAGTTCTTTCCACCTGCTGATCCAGCAGGCTTACTTCCTAGGATGACGCTTTTTGCAGCTATTTTATTGCTATTTATGTTATATTTTTCATAAATGTTCATGCTACTCAGTTTGTTTGAACAGATTGCAAAAAATGTCTCGTAAAAAGGATTAACGCAAGAGGAAATGGCAAATTGTTTGCGTGAGCTATCAGATAATGAATCTGAAGAGGTGAATTATCAGACATTGAAGACGAGGATTTTGAATGTGTAAATGACTATTCATCCGATTTTGATGGAGGTGAGAACAAGGAAATTTTAGATGATGCTTCAGGTAATACTGAAGTTTTCACTGCTCCTGACGGCACAGAATGGAAAGTGTATAAAAAATTTTAAAAAATCCTGGAACTTTTAGACAGTACAATTTTGAACAATATAAAGAAATGTACTAAAGTAGAGGCAAGGCGCATCCTTAAGAATGACACTTGGTCTCTTTCTATAGACGAGTTACTGGCCTTTATTGGAATACTGAATGCTCGGTGTGTGAGTGGTGCGAAAGGAATAGATCTTTATTCCTTGTGGTCTAAAACCCAAGGCCTGAATTTTTGTACAGAAACTATGGGAAGAAACAGGTTTTGTGAAATTCTGCAATTTTTCCGATTTAAATTCTATACGTTCCACACACTTGCAAAAAGATAAATTTTAAATGATATCTGAAACCTGGAATCGCTTCATTGATAACTGTATTTCTTGCCTAAAACCCGGGGAAAATACATCAATAGAAGAACAACTGTTTCCAAGCAAAACACGATGTCCGTTTAGTCAGTTTGTACCGTCAAAACCCGAGGAATATGGAAAAAAGGTTTGGCTTGCTGTTGATGTAAAAACAAAATATATCCTCAATGCTTTCCCTTATCTAGGAAAAAATGAAGAACGACCATCTGATCAAAGATTATATGAATACGTTGTTATGAGACTGATGAAACCTTTTCTAAACAAAGGTCTAAATATCACAATCGATAGTTTTTTGCATTACTTCATTCATCTGGAGAATTGCAAAAGAAGAGAACAAATTTGTAAGAACTGTCAGCAGGGCAAGAAGAGAAATCCCGAAGTCCATGAAAGATTCCCGAGAGGCACTGTTTGAATCTAAAATTTTGAAACATGATAAAACAAGTGCTACTCTTACAGTATATCAAAGAAAGAGAAAGACAAATGTAATGATTTCAAGTACCCTTCATCCATCTGTCGATATAAGTAATAATAAAAAGAAAATTCCAGAAGCAATTAGTTTTTACAATGCAACCAAATTCGGTGTCGATATAATTGATCAGAGAGCTAGAAAGTACATTGTAATAACACATTCTAGAAGATGGCCTGCTCATACGTTTTACAATATATTAGATTTAGCTGCTATAAATGCCTTGATAATTTTAAAAAAATACTGAAAACTAATTATAAGACAGACGTTCATCCAGATGTTATCTGATAAAATGCGTCAAAACTGCATGCGCCTTATTAATAAACCAAAAAGAAATGCAAGTTGAGCAGACGCACCAGACAGATCAGCCCCAAAGAGGAGAAAATGGGAAATAAAACTTTATAATGGTAACTTGACCACTAATATCCGTATTTCATGCAATAAAATGGTGTGCGGAAAGTGTCATGGAAAGTTAGATTATACAATCGAGAACTGAAGTCCTGAATTTTAGTTTAAAAAGGATTGTATGTATATGAATTCTGTAAAAAGCATGCCATTTTTTTCATTTTCTTATAATTGTAAATTCAGTTATTCTTTTTTTTAAAATTAATATTTGTATCTGTTGTTCCTAATTACAAATTCAAAAGTTTTAATTGAACAATGTATTCATTATTGTGTTCTCGTTTATGTGTTTAACTTATAAATCGCATTGGAGTCGAAATGACTCCGGCGGGAGTTCCAGGGGCATGAAATTTGCGGGCATTCTATTGCTAATAAAACGCATACAAAGGTGGGAACATTCAGAGCTTAACAATGATGTTCATTGAGATCCTAGAATTTAATTCTAATGCTATTTTATATAGGATTGTACACTTAAACAAGAAACGATTATTGTCAGCTTATGTGAGTTTTAATCTGCTACACTATTGTAACTGCACTGTATCATGAAAGGTCTCGCATTCGCAATGCATCCCTGGCATGACGGCATGGAAAAATCTAAAACTGTCTTCTACCTCTGAAATGTTATATCAATCTCAATGGCTCCAATTATGGGACGGCAAGGATTGCTTAAATCAGAAAAATATTCGTTCCTATAGTGGAAATAGTTATATATACATCCTTCCTCAACTTCCAGCAACTTCTAATAGTTCATAGTATTTTTTTATATTTATGTAAGTTATTGGTACGTTTTAGCTTAACAGTGCAGTTTTAGAGAGTTAGACAAATTTGTAAGAACTGTCAGCAGGGCAAGAAGAGAAATCCCAAAATCATGAAAGATACCCGAGAGGCATTGTATAAATCTAAAATTTTGAAACATGATTAATCTTAAAAATTCGGTTAGTAGAAGGTTTTGAAAGTTATTTAAATTGTCAGATTTCGTAGAGCAAGTAAAATTTAAATTGAGGAAAAATACTGGAATTATAATAAGATATCTAAAATTATTTTTTGCAAGTGATAATTTCAGGTAACGGTTTAATCAATTATGGTTAACCCTTTCGCGACCAAACCGCGCTGCACGACTCTTTATTTAGAGGACCGCAACCGCCCGAAAACGGCCAAGATTGCGATCTTGTTTTTCTTCCCTCCCCTAAGGTATGCAATAGCCCTTGCAGTTTTCCCAAATGCACTGTATCAGTTTACTGCAGACAGCTTGTCCTAAGAGGTTTAATTGTGGTTTCTTATCTTTAGGTTGCATATGACATTTCGTTTTTTATTCTCTGATTTCAGTTTAGGACCTTTAGAACAGGTTTATAAAGAATGGCGTCAAGGCTAATGGAAACTTTGTTAGAGCGAAGAAACAATGTCAATCGAAATTTTCACACCTATTTCTGCGTTAATGGACAGGGAGAGGAAGAAACTGCTGTGAAATTGGAAAAGTATTTTGGGCGGTTCGGTATTTTAAGGATACAAGTTAGCAAAGGGTTTGGATTTCAAAGAGTTAAGGAATTTCTGATCAGTAAACAGAATCCCAAATTTTGTTATTTAAGATGTCTCTAGTCTGGCAACATAAATGCTGCCTGACTTCAGAAGTAGTAAATGCTGAAAAGATTGTATATGTCAGAGGAGATTTGTAAATAACTGTCCTAATGGATTGCTCCTATTCATATCATTAATGAAGGAAATCATAAGAGAAAACATAGTTTCACTTTGTTCTGTAAATCGAAATTCCATATCATCCACTACAGAATCCTACAAAATAGAATTATATATCTAAAAAAAGAAGAATTTATTTAGTATTATTCTAATACTTACAGACACAGGTGACAGATGAGAGTGGGTCCGGACACTCGGTAGGCTTATTAGGATTATTCGGGTATCGTCTAGATTCCGCAACTGTGAGAGAACTTTGGCGCTCCAGAAGCGCGGGGTCAGGAGCTTAATAGAAACTTTTTTGATGCTTATACTTAAATTTGATCATTTTAAACTGATATTTAAACATTTACATAATACAATAATTGTATACTCGGCAGCGTTTACATAAATATTATGCACTAATAATTAAACATTATCATGGTGCATTTTGTAAGCACCTAGGCTTAAAATTGGGATATATTATTACAATAATCTTTGTTTTATACATGCGTATCTTGTTGTACGTACATAAACATTTCATACTAATAGTTAAACATTTTACACTGATTTTACATTGGATTACAAGCCAGTTTCTGTGAATACGTTAGTTACTTCAGAGTGTTCATGTACACAGTTTCATCATACACACACTAAATAGCACACTAACATGCTGCATAAAGAACTAGTACCATACAACGAGACACCTAGGGGAAAGACAATTAGTACTGAAGACTGGGCATGAATCAGTGGTGCACTAGGTGACATGACAAAGGCCCTGTCCCAAAGCCTGCAATTTTTGTATTATGAATTTAAGATTTCTGAATAGAGCAGACTGTTTAATGAAGAAGCTCATGAATACTGCATCATCAATCGCCAGCCGCATCTGCCACTCCTCTGTGAGTGGCTATGATGTTATATCAGGAGTACCAGTCTCGCCGCACACACAGAGGTTATGTGAGACAAATTCATTTTAGAGAAGTACACTGGGAAAGGACCGTGGCCCGTTACAAATCTTGTTGCAAAGGCGTCGATAAGTCAATCAGTGGAAACTTTGTACTAAAATACATGTATTCTTCTATCTTGAAGAGCTTCATCTTTTTCCTCTTGCCATTGGTTTAATGCCATTTCCCAGATCTCTCTCTCTTGAGATGAGATCTAGGTAGTAGAATGGGCATAGGCTGAGCACTGATGTTTCTTGCTGCTTCTTTGGTGAGGTCATTTGTCGTCTTCATTCCCCTAGTATCCAGCATGTGTCTTTATCCAGGAGAAATTAACGACTCTCGCTCTATCTAAGCAAAGCCTGGATGTCAACTATCAGAGTAGAGGGATGGTACGGATTATGGATCGTATAAACAGCCCAAAGGTTTTCTGTGGAGATTCGGAATGTGTGCCCATCAAACTGTTCACATATTGTTCAAATTGTTTACACATAGTCAGAATAACCAGTACACGTCCTATGAAACTGAAGGGACTAGCAGACATTATGCAATGCTGTTTGCACATGTTTTACAATAAATTAGATGGCGTTCGCAGATTATATGAAAAGGGTTATTAACAGAAAAATAATGTTGGGGACAAATATTTGAATTTATAGGTGCTCTAAATTAAAATTTATTAAAATGTTCATGTACCTTGAATGTTACTGGTGTAATAATGGGGTAATATTTTATCACTTACCTTTTTTAATTTGTTTTCGACTTAATCTAATTATCGCAAAACACACTAGGGCTATCTGCCTAATGAGAAGGTTACTTTCGTGAAGGACTTTCTAAGGTAAAATAGGTCGTATATAGGTTAAACATGAAGAAAACTAGATAACGCTAATCACAGCCTTCCCGTTCACCTAGAATCAATCTTAGTTAGGAACTATTAGTTCATACCACGAAAATGTGCTTTTGTATCTTCGAAGCGAATGTCGCCCTACTGTAAAAATATATCGTAAACGTGCAGAGACATTAGGTATTTTTTGAAAGCAGGAGATATGAAAAATGAGCAATGCTCTTGCCGGGACTCGAATCACGGGCCTCTCGAATACGCGCCGAGCGTGCTGACCACTACACCACGAAGGCATGCTATAATGAAGGGAGAAATACCTTAGATACTCCCTTTTTAAAGGGCGAGTAGGGATTAAGGCACCCTTCGGGCGCCACTGTAGAGACATCGGGTTATTTTTTGAAAGCAAGAGACATGAAAAATGAGCAATGCCCTCGCAGGGACTCGAACCACGGATCTCTTGAATACGTGCCTAGCATACTAAGAAGGCGAGACAAATACCTTCTAAACTGAAGGAAATATTTGTTGCATATCTTATATTAAAGCAGACGAGTGAAATAAATGCAAAACTACGCCCTTAAAAATTATTGTGATCAAATAAGAAATATATTTTTCTTTGTCAACTGACACTGGTATTTTTACAATTTATTTTAAATGCACTATTTCATACTCTATTTGTCGGATTCATAATATTTTAATTATTAAATAGTAAGCTGAACGTCACTACTTATTTAAAAATGTTACATGTGTTAATATGGAGTTTAGATATGAAGTTTCAACTGTAGCTCTATTAGGATTTTTATGCCTCTTAAATTTAAATATATTTTATAAGCTTTTCGAAACTATAAAATTAAACTCTTTGAGGTGTTTGAAAGCGATCTGGAATTAGCAGACTACAATTTATTTAGGACTTGACTTAATTAATGCATTTGTCTGTTGTTTTGAAATTTGCACACAACAGTTATTTTCTAGTTGCGTTAGTTAATACCTTTGTGGTCTTTGAAACGCATTTTTTGTATCAGCAGCGGAGTATTCAACTGTTTCAAGAATGGTATATAACTCTCAAAATAGTTCTAGCTAGTATTCGCACTCATTTCGAGTATGTTAATTGCAATTTAGGTTCACTTCAAGCAATTTTTGAATTATTAGTGCACACAACTCTCTAACTAAACAGGTTTCAAATAATACTCTAGCAAATTATTCCTGAATGAAAAAAAAAAGTAAGAAAGCTTTAAATGTTTGCCCGCCTGTAGTTTTTCTTCCTTTTTAAGCCATGTAATTTTTCTTACGTTTTAATCGATGTATTTTTTGTTACGTTTAACAATACTTTAATAAACTACATTAAACAGCTTATATATAGTACGTTAACAAAATTTTTAGTAAAAAATAAAAGCCATTAAACTATTCAAGCAAAATAAGGATACTTCATCATACGAGCGCTTCCCAATATCTCTAAAGAATACTTAGAAAATAATATCTTTCATAACATAATTAAAAGAAATAAATAATTTTCATTAATATTGGATATACTTATATTATGACAGCTATCAAACAGTAATAATACGTGTGTCATAAGATAAAAGAAAATTTATTACAGAAGCATCTTTTATGGGAAGTTGAAGATGAAAGCATAAAAGCGTCATTTGTCATAAAGCAACTTGTCTCCGAACAGAAGCAATTTAATTTTCTTTGTCCCATTAGCTGAATATCTTATATTATTTAAAATAGTTTATTACGACATTCATATTTTTAACAATGAAATTTCAAGGGCTGCTTCTGAAAATAAATAGGGCGTAGTTAGTCATGTTTTGCATTTGTATGCTTCATAAATCATGTGTCCTGTTCTAGAAGAATATTTTTCCTTAATTTCGCTTGAATAGGAGGTAGCTATATTAGCAACACGTTTATTATTCCCGACAGTATCTCGAAGGGAAAAGTATCAAAAGGGAAATTCCAGTCAATGGGCTTTTTTTTCATTTCATTGCAATTCCGAAAATCAAATAATAATAAAATATTGGGGAAAACATGTTGAGGATTTCCCTTTTTTCTCTCGAAAATTATTTAGGCTTTGAATGTTCAACCAGTCGCGGGTGAGATGTGAAGCTTTCACAATAATAATTCGTTTCTTTCTTATAATAATTATTCTTTACGATTTATAAATTAATAGATTGAAAATAAATTAAGATTATTTTCCATAAAAGGAACTTGTCTATGAATAACCTCATAAATTGTGAGCTATGTAATTATTTTAGCTAATATCCTATTCATTCAAGTAAATTTTGTTAATTCAAATGCTTACTAAAAGCACGGATATTATAAAAACTTGAGTTAAAAAATATCTTTCTATGAAATAATTAATTCAATTCTTTGAAAAATGAATTGATCTGTTTTTGTATTGTTCATAGTGGAGTAATCGAAGTATTTAATAATAGAAGAACCAAATAAGATTCTATATATTTTACAAAATAAAGATATGAATTGTAAAAATAAATTGAAATCCTGTTGACAAATACGTTTATAAAACTATGAAAGCAAGAATTGTTCGTACTGGAAAAAAATCTGTTAAAAGGTATTGTAAAGATGCGTACTTAAGGAAGTAATAAAGAATACTTTTAGAATATGTAGTGTTGAAAATAAGGGCAAAAAAATCTGATAAGTATAATTAACAGAATTATTCCCTTACATTTTATAATAACCCAGTTACAAGTTTTACATAATATTAAAAACATCCTTTGTTATTCCCTTTCAGAAATATTTAGAGAAAGCTAAGTACAATTTAATGTATTTCACTATTAAAATAAAAGGTGCTCTATTTTGAAATGGATTGAAAAGAGCATTAATTATTAATTGACTTAGATTTTTCTATTTAAAAGATGCCTCAGAAGCTAGAAAAATCCTGTCACATTTGAGAAAGTATTTTAGGAAGAAGCTTTATAAATAGAAAATATTAAAATTATGAATTATTTCTGAATAATATAATAAACTTTAATCTTAATTTTTGTAATCCTTAACCGCATAAAATCGAATTACCTTAATTTTTTTTCTAATGTAATTAACGAAAACTTGTGAAAATATTTCATTCAAATCAAACCGGTCTGAGCAAACTGTTCTGTGAAAATTATAGCATTTAATTCCGTTAAGACTATTGTTAAAAAATTCCATTAAAATATTGTTTAAACATAAATTCTTCTCACATAATTAGGGCTCTGAAATATTGTACAAAAAGAAAATATATACACCTATATGCATATTTGAGACGTAATTACAACATATTTACATCTGGTCGTGTCAAAACCAAACAATCGTAATGGTAAGTAACCAAATGTTTTGGTCACCATGCAGGGATCGCCAGTGCTTCAAAAGCAGTGTATGTAAATCCCTCTTACTTCCTACCTTCATGGTTTACAAGCACTTTTTCTCTCTTTCCAGCATGCCTTCGTGGTGTAACTTTTAGCACATTCTGTGCGTATTCGAAAGGTCCAGGTTCGAACCCGGGGGAGGATAATGCAGATTTTTGAAGTCCAAAAAATTCTTAATGGCACTATAATGGCGCCCGAATTAAAAATTCGCGGATGATGATTCTTCAGCACAAGGATTTGACGATTAGGTCCCCTAATCCTCAATCGCTCTTTAAAAGGGGGAGTATATATAAGACATTTTCTCCCCGTTTCAAACCTTTCAGCTTTGTAACGCAGTTTGTCTGATATGATTCATGATGTAACGGTTAGCACACTCGGCGCGTATTCGAGAGGTCCAGGTTCGAGTCCCGGCGAGGACATTGCATATTTTTCCCGTCTCCTGCTTTAATGACCTAATGACGCTACATGTTAAAATATCAAAGTGCATTGCCTTCTATTTCAACAGCACAATGGATAATCTTCTGAGTTCATACTTTATAGAAGTTCATGAACTTTACACTTTTTCTCAGTGAATTCTATTTCTTCTCTTACTTTGAAGATGCACCACTGGCAGTTTTCAAGTTGTATCTCCGCTCTATAGATACTCTACAGCAGTCTAAATAACCGATACTGAGACATTGGTTTTACCGTATCTCGTTGTTCTAGATTCCCGTAAGTTCCCAACTCAGTTATGGGAAATTTTCTGCAAATATCTAAACGTCAGATACTGCATTAATACAAGCAATATTGTCAGCGTATAGAACCTTATTAACTTGGACTCAATAATTTTCCCCTAGTTCTGCTTAAATCCTGTCCGCTGCATGCATTTAAACGCTAACTTGCTATAGTACCAAATCAGCAAAAATCTGATTTAAAATTATAAGTAACACAATTGTTTAGAATCCTTTTTTAACTGTAATCCTCAATAATACGATAAATATTCAACCCAGATATTCTATTGGTAACCTAGAGAAGTCATTAGATAAAATGTATTTTTTATTGTTATGAGTTATTTTAATAATTTATTTTTTAAAGTTATTTTTGACCCCTAAACCCACTTGTTCATTTGTGAAACTATAGTACGCAATTATATTTTATCCCATATTAAATTCTCTAAATAACACAGATTACATTGATTCCAGGCAATTATGATAATTGTAGGTAAGAGAGAAATTCATTTTAGTATTAAGATTGAAAATAAATTGATGGACCCAGTATGTTTTCAATCTAACTACTGAAATGGACATCGTATGGATTGGTACTTTGCATGGTGGGAAAAACGAGCAACGCCCTTGCTTAGACTCGAACCATGGACCTCTCAAATACGCGCCGAACTTGCTGACCACTACACCACGAAGACATGCTAAGAAGGCTGGAGAAATACCTTATATACTTTCCCTTTTAAAGAGTGGCTGGGAATAGGGGACCCAGTCGCCAAATCCTAGTTGTGGAGAATCATTATCCATCACCGTTTTTAGTTCGAGCGCCACTGTAGAGACATTACGTATTTGACCATCATTGACTCCTATGATGGGACGGACTGTTACAACCATGACTCCTGCGAGGTTAAAAACCGGGTTGATCGCTTGAGTAGTTAGGTCACTAATCACTATACCAGCTACACGGGAAATCGTAGTGTAAAACTATAACTCCTACAAAATTAAATAATAACCAACAACATTAAATAATAACCAGGAAGCAGAGATTAGGTAATTAGAGCTGATAATTAGAACAGCTGGATCATATGCTTCTTTTTTTATCTGATAACCTTCCGGATGGATTATGATCAATTAACGCATGTATTTATGAATTTATGAAACGCATATAAATGTGAATAATACAGAAGAATGATATAACTTAAAAGCGATGTTTAAAAGCAACTTTTTGTTTATTAATGTAACCTCTTTTTTATATTTTCAGTCATTCATTTCCAGTTTGATGAATGGTGATATCTTCCATTAAAAATTTAGAATGTGAATTAATGGAATTGTGTACATGAATATGTGATGAAATATTACAATTAAACTTTCACTATAAGGAATATTTTTTGAATATGTTCAGATAAAATTGCACTTATAACATTTTCTCCTACATATTTTCTTCTCAGTTTTAGACCGGATTTTCCCCTTCATTTGATTTAAGTTCCAAATATGCATATTTATAACAAAAAACTGAAGAAATACTTGTGTAAGTTATATACAGCCTTAATATCAATTTGTACTTTATGATAGAAATTAAAAAAAGGTGTGCTAAAATAAACTTTGTGAAGTTCACAAGAACAGCGTGAAAACCTAAAGGGCAAGGACATGAAAGTCAGATGTAAAGAAAGACACAGGGGACCATAAGAAAAATATATTTAGAACTTATTTTATGCTAGAAAAAATGCTAAATTTGAAAAAAATGCTAAGTTGATATTTACGTAGTTCTATTATCATTAGAGTATTTTTAGAAAATTACTTTCTTACTATCTTAGATAAACTCAACACAGTTACGCTAAATTAACATATAACCGACAAATTTAAAACGTAAAATGAAAATATTTAACTATTTAGTTTTTCTTATTTACGTATAGGCAGTCATTTAACTTACATTGAACTATATTTAACTTACATAGAAGTGGAAATGAAAAAGCTGATACATTGGCTAAGAAAGAAACTTGGATAACGTAACGCATTAATCAAACCGTTTTCTTTTCATACTACTCAACTATTTGTAAACATGACTCTTAAGAAAATTCTTAAGCGAAGATTCAATGTGCCAAGAAAGACAGCGGTAGCTTTATTTAGACGTCTCATCGGACATGACTGTTTGCGAGATCACCTCTTCAGAATTGGAGTGGTGGATTCCCCAAACTGTATTTTGTACGACTCCTAGTCAGCCTATGGTTTTTGAACTACACTCATGTCCATAAATTAAGGATAATGCAAAATCAGGCAGAGTTAGAAGCAAAACAAATTTGACTTATTTTTAAAACTTATTTATTAAACAAAAGGTAAAGAGCAAAAAAAGATGCTATATGTTTGATATTATTAAAAAAATTAGCGATTTTTTCTCCCTGGAGCAAATTAGAAAAAAACCTATTTACAAAAAACCAAAGTATTACATGGTTGGTATGATTGTTAATACATAGTATGTCTCCCAGACGATGCAATACAGTCCGTACAACGCCTAGGCATGCTGAGTATCAAATTATCGATCTGATCTTGGGGGATATTACACCACTCAAAAAGCAATGCTCTCCGAAGTTAGGGTAGGCATGTAGGAGGAGGTTGACGGGCTGCAACTCTTCGGCCAAGCATGTCCCACACGTGCTCTACTGGATTCAAGTCCGGTGAGAATGTTGGCCAGTCCATACGGGTGATATCCTCCGATTGAAGGCATTCGCTTACGATGTTTGCACGGTGAGGACGAGCGTTGTCATCCATAAACACAAATTGTGCGCCCATGGGGCCGCGAAACAAACGTACATGTTATTCCAGAATGACGTCCCGATAGATTTGGCTTGTCATGGTTCCACTTTGAATACGCAGGTCAGTTCTGGAACCCAGAATAATTCCACCCCAAATGAGCACTCCTGCACCACAGTTAACGGTGTCGTTCAATGATGTTTTTTTGGTGGTAACGGGTCTCTGGAGCTCTCCATATGAAAGTTCGGCGAGAATCAGACTGCAAGCTAAACCTGGACTCGTCGGAAAACATCACACAAGCCCACTGTTGCGGTGTCCACAATGCATGCTCTCTACTCCAGGCTAACCGCAGGTGACAGTGAGTTGCAGTAAGTGGAACGCATCTGATAGGTCTACGAGCATATAGACAAATCTGCCCTAAGCGTCTGTACACGGTCTGCCTTGAAATTGTCGTACCAGTGGCTGAAGAGAGCTGACGAGACAGGTCTGAGGCTGAGCTCCGCCTGTTTCTTTTGGCAGTAACTGCAAAATACCGGTCCTCATTCGGCATTGTAACTCTGGGGCGACTTGTGCTGTAATGTCTACTCACATTACCATCAATCATCTTGGAATCGTTGCTAAAGCCTAGAGACTCTGGGCAATTCCAAGTTCGTCTGATACTTCCAGTTGGGTACGACGCCCACATTTTAGACGCCCGATAATTCTACCACGTAAAATTCATCCAAATGCGTCCTTCGTGTCATAACTGTTCCGTTATTGCACTGAAATGCTTATAAAGCGCCTGCGAACAATTTTACTTCTTTGCCTGTATTCTGTTGATTTTTCCCGTTAAATTCTTCAAACCTAAAATTTCTGAAGAACACAAAACCTTGTCCAAAACTTAAAGGTTTATTCAACTAGAATTTCAAAATTGAGGAAAAACTTAACATCATAAAAGAAAACTTAACATCTTAGGAGGAAGCATTCAAATTCCCAGGCAATGCTTTAAACTATCAGCTATTCCAGCACGGTGAAGATCACTTTCTTTTAAGGACAAAATCTATCTGTCCCCCTTCGGCACATATCTCCATTTAAGTTGCGTTGGATTCAAACTTCAGATCCCACGTGTCTTGTACTTAAACGGCCAGACTGGAACTAGAACAAGACGGGAACCGTAACCATCATCCACTTGCTTCTTCCCCGGGCAAGTCTACTCTGGCTCGAACGGAAAATAAACTGCGCCGCTACCAAGGAAAGCAGCTCCTTTTATTGACGGCGGTTGCCGTTGCTACAGGCGATTATGTAAATTTTTAACAATTCCTTATATATCACTCTCTTACACTCTCGTCATTGTGATGTACCATCGGTGTCATGTGGTTACTTCCGGAAATTTGCGTATGATTCTTGAAGATGTGTGTAGTGATTTTACAGGTGATATATTTATTTTAGAGTTCGATTTCGGCGTGACTCTGAATTATCTTTAATTTACGGACATGAGTGTAAAATAATTGTATTGCTTTTTCTCGTTATGAGGACATTGTTAAAAAGCATTGGAGAGCTCGTGAACTAATGGCTTAAGCGCTAATGTTTGGCATTTCTAAAATAAAATAAACTTGCATAGAAGGATTTCCTTCATTTAATAGGTTAATTAAATTTATTTTTTTATGTACAAGAAATCATCTGAAATATTCAATCCCTATGTTAGCTGATTTCTGGTAAATTAATAAAGCCATAAGAAATAGTAATCGAATGCTGATTAAGGCTCTAGTTTTCCTTTCTCAAATGGAATCATTCTTCAAAGAAGTTTGCAGTTAATTTCTCCTTTTATATTACTAATTATATTTATCCAAAGATGTTCCTTTAGTTGCTGCTTTTCGCTTGTAACGTTATATACGTAATCAATCATGTTATCCGGTGATTAGTGGAGGAAAGAAATAAATGATAATAATATGACTTAAAATGTTAAAATAGACTTTATTATTTGTTTCAGAGAGGTGTGCGATTTCACTTCGTATATCTAATCTGCGCCCACTATAATTATGCACAGTCAGGATAAAATCGGATATATCAAAGTCGTACTTTTTTGCGAATTTTTACATGAAAAAGAGAAAAATCTGAAAGGTTTCAGATTTTTAACCGCCCCCAAGAAGACTTGTTAAGGCATTTTATGCTCTCGCTGAGCTGGCAGTTTGTGTTCGCATATATGTTTGTAATTTTTTCAGTGCTTTCTCATTTTATCGTATCAATGTTCAATTTGCTCAGTAACATGGCTTGAAAAACGTTTTTTGTCTTTTTTCTAATGCTTTAAGTTATGTTTTTACTAATGTTTTGTTTAATAAACTTTATTTATTAAATATCATGTTCTTCGCATTTATGCCACATGAAATTAAATTCAACAGTAAAATCACAAAATATTTAAAAAACGGCATATCCTTAGCGTTTCGGACAGACAGTCTCGCACGGTGGAGTTATAAATGTATTGTTTCGTTCAATATGGCCCTGCTCGCTTTCACATCGTTGAGTTTATTAATCAAAAATTCATTAAAGTTTCAAAAAGTTTTAAAAATTCTTTTAATTTCTTAATGATTTAAGCCACAATTATATTCTTTAGCAACGAAGAATTCTTATGTTTCTGTATATTTAAAAGATAAATTATTTATTCGGTAAGATACTGCGGGGTTTTGCTTATCTAATTCGAATGTTCAATCTTAGCACCCCACAAACACTAACAAGCGAATAATTGCTCAAGTGTGAGAAAAACGTAAGACTTAAGAAGGGTTAACTACTCTTTATTTCTCAGAATAATTACAATCAACTCTTAACTCGGAGTATACAGCAAAGACTCCACTTGGCCTAAAACATGAAATAATAATAGTTTAAACTAAAACTAGCTTAACTAAGCTATTTGAAAGGTATAGCAGAAGCTATCAGAGATCTAACTTTGCCCCCTAAGTATTAATTAAATCGGCGAAGCCAAGCAAGGGCTTAAGGTATGGCCGAGCGTAGCAATAGCTCAGAGAGACGTAGTCAAAAGGCAAACGCGCCCTAGTCAGGGAATCAGACTCCTCACGACTTAAATAGTACTCTTTCTCATTTGCATTAACTGCGCTTCTGAATTTACATGCTGGCAGGAAATTGTAAGCTGAAATTAGAATAACATAGGATAGATACAAAGCTTAAAATAACTGTTAATAAACTTAGGATAAACCTTGCAATCTGATATTACTTTTACTGGGGCCTCGTATTTTAAAATATGTTTATTTATAAACGAATCTGCTATTATTTTTGCTGAAGCCCATTAAAGGAGAATTATTTCCACCCATTTTGAGAAATAATCCGCGATGGTTAACAAGTATCTGTTTTTATTAATCTTTGTTCTAGTGTAGGGACCAAGCAAATGAATGCCAAACAGTTCATTTGGGAAAGTGGTTTTTATGCTATGTAAGTACCCAGCCGGGTTATAATTAACGTCTTTAATTAATTGACACAAGTGACATCTCTCTCTCTCGAAGTCGGCGAAACATCGACTTAAATAGTACTCTTACTCATTTGCATTAACTGCGTTTCTGAAATTACATTCTGGTAGGAAATTGTAAGCTGAAATTAGAATAAATGGAAAAGAAGCATAACTTAAAATAACTGTTAATAAACTTAGGATAACTAACTAAACCTTACAATGCAATTTCCGTAAAAGAAAACTAAAGCGGATGCATTAATAAAAATGTTTTGAAAAGATTCAGTTACGAAAATTAAAAATTTATTCATGATCTAAAATCTTTTGAAACGCAAGACCTAATTCTGATGGGCTCGTTTTTAATTTTGGATAAGACATTAATATTTCTAACTGTCCTATACGTTTGAAATGAGAACATTTAAAAAGTCTCGACTCGATAGACTACAACCACTGGTGATAAAAAAAATGCAACTTGAACTTTCCGATTACCTTTATCGGAATGCTTTTGATTATATAGGTACAAGACTCTAGGGGTTCTGGGTAATTTGCAATAATCAATAACTCAATGAAATTTTTATCGAAACTTATAAAACAGGAGGAATGTTAAAGATTTAAAGAAAATTTAATTTGCAATTTAAGATAATTTTTTGGATAAATCTGACAGACCAAATCGCTTGCTGTGGCAAAATGATTTATTTCTAGATCCTAAGATTTGCATTTCTTATAGAAGTGCATTAAAGTCTACTTCTTTCAATAGTTTACTTCGTATATTTGTAGTTTGATTAGTTCATACGTAAAGACTGTCTAATAATGTTCGTAGCTAGAAAATATGAAAAATTTACTGTGTCCTGATTGTATTTCAAACTACAGATTTTCCACTTGTTAACTGACCACTTACGTCATTATCATATGAACGAAAGAATGCGATAATATCTATAGAAGCTTGAAAGGAAACTTCCCCAGAGGTATCAAAGAATTATTATGAATTTCTAATGTGTACGTTGGCTATTAAGTCATAATTTGGTAATTGATATCCTGTCCATTCAGCCACTTGACAAATTAAAAATCGAATTTCAGAGATTTGATTAAAGTATCTTCGTGATTTGAAAAAAAAAGATAATTTTGCTATATTCATTCATTTAAATACTTGACAGGTTAGCGGTAGAGGCAATTCAGAAGTTAAAACTAAAGGAAGATATTTGCTAAAATAGGAAAACATATTTTCATCATTTTTGTAAGTAGTTGCAGTTTTTTTTTAATCACAACTGTTTTCACTTGATACAAAAAGATTATTTTTAGGTAAAATTCATGTTTATTTGTCGTATAAAATGAAGCATAACTGCCAGAACTATATTCAAATATATACAGTATAGGATTTAAGTGAATTAAAACAAACGCTTTCTCAAATTATTTCAAGATAAAATGAGAATGAGATTTTTTATGCCCGATCTTCATAATGTAAGTGCAGACGTTATGTGAAGTTTGCGGTTTATAGCATAAATATCATATGCTCAATTTTAAATCTGAGAGATTTTATTAACTTGCTTCTAGAACATCAAGGCGAAAGCTGAAACATAACTAAGTACAGTACTTTCTAATTAATGCTTATACATAAAACGTACATAAGAGATATATAGTTCATTTAAATCAATCGATAATGTTCTCGTCTAATAGTACAATCAATTAATTTATAAAATTATATTATATTCAGCAATTTAATTTAAAATTCAGAATCATATTTTACTGCTATTCTACCTTCTATTCTTTAAAGAGTAGTGGAAGAAATAAGTAACAAATCTAATATTTTTCAGTCTTTGGTTTCAAAGCTATTCTTTCTGAGATTCTTTATAACATGTCTGTACCATTTATACCCTCTGAAAAGCATTTGCCAAGAGTTTTGTTCTCGAGATAAGGATAAGTACCTTAAAAGTCCGTCTGGGAGAACTGTCAAAGGGATGCCAGGAAGGGAAGAGGGGTGAAAGCAGCTGACATTTTCAAAATGGAAAAGCGAAATTGCTTCACGGGTTTTGGTCTTTGTTTTTCTATTCTGTTCCTACATTTTTACAATAATAGTCTAGCAGAGACTTCAAAGAAAGAAAAAGTAAATCTCAATGTGTTGGATGGGTAGGCAAATAAATAAAAGCATTTTGTGGGCAATTACGTTGAGGCACATGTTGAAGACAAGTCTGATCTTGTTATGGAGAAGAGTTGTAAGCTGTATTCTAGCATTAGGTTGAGCTAGGATTTAGCTCCAAGGACACCCACTCACACGCCCACATACACCAAAAAAGAGAGACAGGCAGAGAGAAATTCTGCTTTTTTTTCTCTATTCATAGTTTCTAATCCTATATACGTCTTCGCCTGTGAGTGAGATAAAAATGCATTATTTTATGCAACCTAAATATGTTATAAAATATTAATTACTGCATTGTTAGGAAATTTTGTGCATACGTAAATAATTTTATTGAAATTACATTTGAAATTGAAGTATTTTTTGTGTATAATACAACATGAAAATCTAAAGAAGCGAAGCTTTGTCGGAAGAATACGAATAGACGGGCATTGAGTGAAAGGCTATCTCGCTAAATTGGCGAGATATCGCCAACCTAACAATGGTTTTGGCAACTAATGTTTATCACTAAATTTGGCAAGAAATCATCAAAAGTAACCACATTTGGCCACTATATGACGACATTTTGGTTCGGTTCCTGTATAGCTGTAAAGGGTATTATAACTGAATAACTGTAATTGATGCTATATGCAGCTGTAACCGTAATCCGGGCCTCATATGCCTTCCAGTAATTTCGAAAAGTGGAAGGTGTTAAAACTCTCTCGGTGGCCGGGAGAAAACTGTAAAGACTGGAGACAACATCAGTTGCTTATTTGCTTAGTAGCAGTTGTTTAGTTCAGCATAAGTTAAGAGTATTGAGATATCTCAGTGTAAATGTTGTTCTTTAGATTTGCTTTGCATTTAACTGTGTTTAACGTTCTTAGTAGCTTAAAGTGTAACTCCTGATTATGTTGTGTGATACTGTGAAGAACTGTATTTTTGTATTTGCTGTGTATTACAAATATTACTCTGATTCTAGTTGTTTGACTTCTCCAATACATAATTATGTCAGCTCTTGCAAAAATTTTAGAGTTGTTTTGCAGGGTGGGACCAAAAACTAACTTTCAATCTTGTGCATCGAAACTTTTATCTGAACAGACCGTAGAAACTCTAATTTTAATTGTAAAAATTGTTATTTTTAACTGCTTTTAACTTTATTTGGTGTTTGAGGTTTCTTTGTACCTTACCTTTTTACCTCTCTGTACCTTTTAATGAAGGTAATTTGAGTTTTTATGTATTTTTGCTTTGCCGCGAAGTGAGAACTGAATTAATTGAATGAGAAATTTAACTTTAATGAAATTCGAGAAAATATGTTTAATGAAATGCATCAAAAAATGTGTATGATTTAATAGGCCGTAGAAGGGAGTTATATGGTGTCCATATCAGTTATTTTATTTTCAAATATGGCTTTCTTTCTGCACTAGCTGGCATAACTGGTTTAGTTGTGAAACTCATTTCTAAACATAAGAGTGGTCCCTTCTGACAGCGGCTGCAAAATACAATTGAAAGTTAAAGATGGGTAAAACGTTATATATTGCCCACAAGTATCACAAATGGTATACGAAAATATCACGACTACTCAAGTCAAGGCCTTCTAATTCTCAGCAATACATGCCACTGATACTCAAATTCAAGATTTGGGTAGATAACGGTTATTTTATTATGTAAGTTGTGCATAGGAATGTGCATATTTGTAAAACGCTAAAGTTAATTATTTCTGGATAAAGCTGAACATATGTTTCTTTACATTTTGAAGTATTTCTTGCTGAAAATGTTTTTGCTAGAATTGTTTGTATATTGTATCTTCAGAATCGGACAGAAAACCTTTTTTAATGACCGGGAGCTTTATTTAATAGCCTTGCGCCACTACATATGTCGGAAGTGATGACCATTTCATTATGGAAGCACATAATAGATGCAAACCGCTGCCTCTTATGAAGGGGCGAACAGTTACAACCATACCTTCTTCGGGATTAGAAACTGAGTCCATCGCTACGGCAGTCAGGGTAACTAACCACTATAGCGGCTGGATGGCTCTGACGGAAATCTTTGTCGTCTAAATTCATATGTTTACATACTTCGTCTAAATTTATAAATTATCCCTTGATTAAAATTTTTGGTTACTTCTTTAATTATGGGGACTAGTAAATACATTTTTCCACTGACCGTATTTTGAAAACATACTGGCAATTCATGATGTCATTCACATACTTACCTTTCCTTAAGACGAAACATTATTTACTCTTATTAATCTCAATCAATTGTGGTTACGTTTTGAGTTGTGAAAGATAATACATTGTTGAAATGAACTCACTTGGGCTACGAATTAGCAATGTACTCTATTATTTTAGTAGTATGTCTTAAAACTCCTTTTTGTGACGTATTGATTTTATTACATTTTAAACATGAAAAAGCAGATATTTTCTTTTCTTACTGCCCAAAATTTATTTTCACATTAAGTACGACCTATATGTTAAAACACTGCTACGAATATAAATGTTTCACAACGAAAGTGCCAGTAGGAAGAAAGCGATAGGTATGTATGAAATGTGAGTGACGCCATTCGGTAAGTAGCCTATATACACTGTCTTCCAAAAGTTAATGAACAGCATGTTTTTTGTTCCTGGAATGAAGAAACATAGAAACAAGAAATTTACAGGATATGTTCACTAAACAGTTCTTTAATGAATGAGACATAGAATGTTTCTAAAGTTCAATACAAACATTGATTACAACAAAACATTGCACTCTTGGCAAAGAAATCCAGTCTTCTAGAAACAGAATATCACAGTTTTTTTTAACAAAAACGGGGCGATAACATTACAAAAATGGTTTCAAATAAGAAATAAGTCTACCCTACCTGCAATATATTAACAGTAGCGTCGTTTCATGCTGTCAATTAAGTTGTCAGTCAGTCAAATAGGAAGCAACGACAGTCAGGGAGCAATCCTTGTTCAACGACCTTGTAGTAATCTAACGATCTTGGAGGAGAACTTAAAGCAGCAAACTGTCTCTGAAGGTATTCCCTAAGATGCTCGGATTTAGGTCTGGGTCTGAGCTGGCCATTCTCTCCGCTCCATACCGTGACCCTCAAGATATTCTTCAGCACCCCGAGCTTGGTGCTTTCACGCATTATCATCCATCAGAAGAAATGCAGAACCAATAGCAGCGACATATGGGCGGACATACTGATCAGGGATCTCGCCTCTATATCTCACACCGGAAATAGTTCCTCCATGGAACATATGCAGCATAAACTCAACATAGACGGGCGCCTCTGGGTTCTCGGGTCAAGGGGAAACAAACAACTGGTCGTTTTGCTTAGAGACCTGTATTTTGCAGGAGTCTGCGAACTGTAGTAGCTAAGATTCTTCTTTCTGTTGCCACTAAATAATCTGCCATGAAATGAGACACAGTAATGTTACTCCTTCTTCGCGCCGAAAGAGCTAAATAATGGTCTCCCGCAGTGTTGTATATCTAGATCTACCTGAGACATGTCTTTTAGGCACAGAATTCTCGGATTCACCTGGATATTGTCCATTCAACTTGTAAGGTTTTAGTTAAACTAACCAAGTTTATTTTAATTTAAATCTTTTCTATCTCCTCTCTGCTTCAACTTCCTGTCAGAAGAAGCGCGCGTTTTTAGCTTATGCTAATTTTTGAAATTCAGCCAAGCACTATTTAAGCCAGAGGTGGAAACCTCTCGGTGTGTGAGAGCTTTGCCTCAGATCACGGTCACGCTGCTCAACGTTCGCTTGACCAGCTAGCAGTTTAAATTTATAAGCCATAGTGCTTACTACGTGATTGCTTTGTAAAATAAATTAAAGTGCGGTAGTATTTAGTATACCTTGCTACGCACCCTTTTAGGTAGAGGCCAACTTCCGCGAATTGCTCTGCGAAGCAAAAGTTAATTTAAGTTCTATTTTAATTTATTTAAATTTATTTGATTGTTAAGTTCGACCAAAGTGTGGTCTGTTACGTTCTGTATCTCTCCCGAATTGGGAGGTTTGTTATTAATAGTGAGTGAATAAAAGAGGATTTCAAATCCCTTCACGTGCAGTTATTCTCCAGCCCAGCAGTTACATCAGAACATAGCGTACCTTCCGCTCCCTGTTCCAGTTCAGGACTTAGATTTTGAGGATAAGAACCTTGTAAGTAATTCACCATGTTTGCAAAGAGTATGCACAGAACACTAAGTCCTGATAATGGCGCCCGATCCAAAAGAAGAGGATGGCCTCAACAACAAGAATACGAACCTGAGACACCTGCTGTACCTGTCCAGAATCCTGAGATAGCACCTCCTGGCATAGAAGGATTCGGCTACATCGTACAAACCATGCGAGCAGCCATGAAGCCAGCGGCAAGTTTTGACGGCAAGACAGCCGTAATCAATTTCCTGGAAAAGCTAGACTCCCACTTCATGCTATATCCAGTCCACGAATTTCAGAAAGTCGCTCTTGCTACCAGCGCTTTGAAGGGCCAAGCGCTAAGTTGGTTCAAGTGCATCGGAAAGAATCTCTTGGGGGAACCAGGAAGCCCCACATACACGTATGAAAATTTCAAGAATTCTCTAGTGAAAGCATTTCCCGTGGTGCGAGATCGAGCCAGATTGGAAGCTGAACTGTTTAGCCGATACCAAGAAAGAATAGAAGATTTGTCTAATTTTATTTTGAGGAAAATTCAAGTTTTCAAGCTTTTGTATGGAAGTCGCCCGGATCCTGAAATTATTCAAGTTATACTTCCTAGGCTACTGCCCCAAGTTCAAGATTTCATCGAACTAAGAAATCCAACAACATTAGACAGATTATTTGAGCTCGCGGTACAATTTGAAAGCCGAAGAACAGCCGACAACGAACGACGACGCCAATTTGAGCGAAGAAGTCAGTGGAGTTCGCCAAGACCGCAGCAAAAGCAAAATCAAAGTTACGGGAATAAGGCGAAGCAATGGCCGAAGAAAGATGTGTCTCCTAAAGCGAGCGGCGAACGAAGGGAATTTAATAGAAGAACAAGCAAAGATTCCGAGGGCAACCAGAAGAAAAAGAATTTAAACTAAGAGGGATTTCTTCGAGGAAGGTGAAGAAGTCCGAAGCAGCGCAAAACCCTTCCAAAATCAATTTAAACACCGTGGTCGTTAAGAATTTGAGTTTGCCGAAGATTGAAGTTCTAATCAACAACATACCGGCGACAGCCCTCTTGGATACAGGAGCCCAAAGCAGCTTCGTATCGGAAAGATTCTTTAAGAAGCACTTTCGACGTTACAGAATTTTTAGTGCAAGAGACACGGATGTCATAGCGGCCCAAGGAGAAAAATGTAGCTGTTTAGGAAAAGTACCATTGTTCGTGCGTATCAACAACGAACAGGTAAGAATCCTGTTTTATATTGTGCGTAACCTGCAGACTTGTATTATTCTAGGTGTGGACTTTTTTAGTTTGGCAGAAGCAAAAATTGATTTCAAGGGGGGAGAACTAACATTAAATATGAAGCCAATTGAAGCGAAGAATGATAAGCCCCCGCAGCTGGACTTGGAACATTTACAAGCAGAGGAAAAAGAGAAAATCCAAGGTCTGGTAAGTCACTTTGCGAATTTATTTAGTGATGTACCAGGCTTTACGCAGGTGGTGAACCACGACATTGACACGGGGGACGCTCAGCCAGTTAGGCAAAAGCCATATAGATATGATAGGACAAAAGAGGAAATAATTGAACATCATATTAAAGAGATGTTAAAGAATAAAATCATCACGCCAATTTCTAGCAGTTATGCTAGCCCCGTTGTCCTGTGTAAGAAAAATAATGATTACCCGATTACGCACCCGAAGCGGTGGCGTTTTGCTATAGATTATCGCAAGTTAAATTCAGTTACAAAATATCCTGTATATCCGTTGCCGATAATTGAAGAAATTATTCGAAATATTTCGTCTACAAAATACATGACTACATTAGATCTCACGAGTGGCTATTTTCAGATTGGGGTAAAACCCGAGGACGTACACAAAACCGCGTTCATAACGAAATCTGGTACGTACGCATTTCTTAGAATGCCGTTCGGATTATCCGGCGCGCCGGCAACGTTCCAAAGATGTATGGACATCGTCTTAAGACCAGTCCTTGGTAAAAGCACTTTCATATATTTAGACGATATTATAATTACGAGTAGTACTCTAGAACAACACTTACAAGATTTAAGAAAAGTATTTTCATTGTTAAACGAAGCTGGTTTAAAGATAAATGCGTCTAAATGTAAATTTGCCGCAAAAGAGTTACGTTATTTAGGATTTAAAATTTCCCAAAAGGGAATCGAAACGGATCAGTCAAAAATAGTAGCCATTAGAAATTATCCTGTTCCTAAAACAGCGAAGAAATTATCGTCGTTTCTCGGGATGTGTTCATATTACCGGGCTTTCATTAAAGACTTTGCAAAAATAGCTGAGCCACTGCTAAAGTTGAAAAGAAAAAAAGCTAGGTTTTCGTGGTCAGCAGAAGCCAACTTGGCGTTTCAAAAATTGAAAGACGCATTGACTCAAGCTCCCGTCTTAAAATTTCCAGAAGGGGATAAGGGATTAGAGATTTCAGCGGACGCTTCAGATTTCGCGATTGGTGCAGTGCTTTCCCAAAATGGTCAGCCCGTGGCTTTTTTCAGCCGAACATTAAATGAAACCCAAAGAAACTATTCCGCAACAGAGAGAGAAACTCTCGCAGTGTTAGCATCAGTACAGAAATTTCGTGTGTTCTTTGGAAGTTCTCCAGTAACTGTATATACCGACCACGCGGCGGTCACTAGACTCTATTCTGGAAAAAATTTATCACCCAGATTAATAAGGTGGGCTCTCAAATTACAGGAATATAACCTAATAATTAAACATACGCCGGGAAAAGAAAATGTTGTGGCAGATGCTTTAAGCAGAATTAACTTAGATGAAAATGGAAGTGTAATTAAGATAGCCATGTTAACATCCAAAGTATTAGATTCTCGTGAAACAGTAATAGCCGAACTCAAAAAAGATCCGGAGTTCAAAAATATATACAATTATTTGGCCGACCCTGAGAATTTCAATCATCCGGATATTGTGCCGATAAGAAATAGGGCCGAAAATTACGAATTAATTGACGGACTGTTATTCTATACGAAAGCTACTAATGAGAATCATGAATATAGACCGGTTATCCCAGCTAGCATGAGGTTGAATGTATTAGAAGAGTTGCATGATTGTGCCATTTCGGCTCATTTAGGTATAAGAAAAACTGTTCAGAGAGTTCGCGAGGCAGTTTTCTTTCCAGAACTGCAAAAGTTTACTAGGGCGTATGTCCAGTCGTGCCCAACATGTCAATTAAATAATTATGTTAATTTCCGCCCGGCCGGGTTCCTAAATAGTATTAAATCAGAATTCCCAAATCAAATAATAGGCATCGATTTACTTGGACCTTACCCTCGAAGTAAAGTTAATAAAAGCCGATATCTTTTAGTTATAGTGGATCATTTTAGCAAATGGTTAGAGTTAATTCCGTTAAAACGCGCGTCTGCAAAAATTGTAGTAGATTCAATTCTAAATAAGTATATTTTAAAATACGGGGCGCCCCTAAAAGTTATTTCAGACAATGGTCCTCAGTTTGTTAGTAAAATGTTTGAGGAAATGTGTGCAAAACTGGGCATACGTCATCTAAAGATGGTCCCGTATCGTCCGCAGTCAAACATAGCGGAACGGGTGAATAGAAATGTAGTGAAAATAATTCGTAGTTATGTGAAAAACTATCACTCTACCTGGGATAGCCATATAAATGAATTTGCATTTGCCCTTAGGACCGCCAAACACGATACTACACAAAAAACACCCGCTGAACTCTTCTTAGGAAGAAAGATCTTGACCCCCCTAGATAAACTGTTCTTTGTACAGGAAAGGGCAGAAGAATTTAAAATGAGTGATATACAAAAGTTAATACGGGAAGCGACGGAAAATATAGAAATGGCCCAAAGAAAACAGAAATTGTACTATGACCTAAAAAGAAGAGAGGTCAAGTACAATGTGGGAGATGAAGTGTTGAAGATTAAACACAACTTGTCAAATGCCCCAGAGGAAAAGGTGGGGAAATTTTTTCCGCGTTTTGAAGGCCCGTTCACAATTGAACAAATTACGGGGGCAGTGGTTATATTAAAAAGAAATGATGGTCAAACGCTCAAAGCGAATGTGGACCAAATAAAACCGTTCTATAATCGCAGCAAAATGGCTGTATTTAAAGATTCGTTTCAGGATCCGAGGCAATCGACTAGCCAGGAAGATATACGTCAGCAAAAACAGCAGGAACCAGCTACAACGGCATCGAAATGTCAGAAGAAGAAAGCTCCCCCCCAACAAAGAAATAAGAACCAAAAAGGTGGTTTCAAAAGAAAGTCTCACGATGCAGGTGAACAAATCTACGAACGGAATTACGAGCGCACCAAGAGAAGAAAGCAGAATGGGCAAGGGAAGCCCAATGTATCCAAAAGAACTGTGGAATCATCGGACAGGTGCCTGAGAAGCAAGAAACGTCGATTGCAGCCTGAGAATCAACTTCCCGAATACAGCAGGAACCAGGACAAGCAACGAGCAAGGGCCCAGGAGAGAAGGGCCCAGTCCACCAAACGTCCAGCGGAGCAACCTCCTCTACAAAGGAAATTGCCGAGGATACAACGACGGAATTTCAAAAGAAAAAGAGACGAGCAGGCTCCGAAAGAACAACGAAAAACGAGGAAACTGAACCAGGCCACAACTTACTCAAGTTTTAAAGATTGGGCCAAGAAAAGGATGGACGATCATAATAAGATAAGTACAATTTCGTATTCAAAAGTTTAGTTAATTTTTGAGTATACTGCAAGTTGCAGGACTGATTTTACCTCAAGCGAGGTTGACTTTTACGCCAAGTGAGCGATAAGTTCTCATATGGAAAGTAAAATGTTTTGTTAAAAGAAATTGTAATTCTTAAAGATTTAAAATTACTTAATTTTGTAAATAGATTAATTCTGTAAAAGCAATGAATTGCTGAAAAGAATATGTTAACTAAATGATTTTGTACGACGCTTTGTCTAAAGACTTGTAAAATGTCTAGAATGAAAATTCGGAAAATTGAAAAACACGATTTAGTCTGTAGACTATTAATTCAATGTAATTTGATATTTCAAGAAAGTACCTTGAGAAAGGAATAGGAAGCACTTGCTGTAAGCTTAGAAATTTAACCTATATTTCTGTAAGCTTAGAAATTTAACTTCTATTTGCATTTCAGGATTGCTGTGAAATTGTTAATGTGTTATGAAATGTAACAAATAATATTATGCTAGCAATGCACGTTAAGTGCAATATTAATGTGAATGTTGTGTGCAAACTGCGAATTTGTATGCATGAAAAGTTAAAGATTCACTATTTTAGAATGCAAGTGTTAATTAGGCTCTCCACCAAATACACTTAAAGTGTTAGACATAAAGCTAGTGAGAACCTTAGGATTAGCTGGTTATAGGGCGTTTTTTTCAGGTCTCGTATGTCAAGTTCTAACTAATGTTAGTCGATTGTAGGTGGAAGAGTTGAACACCCCCGAACACATAAAAACCCGCAATGGCGGTTTGCTTTACATCCAACACCGGTGAGAGAGCATACGGGGGAAGAATTTAATTGTGCTTGAATGATAATGTGTGTGTGCAAAATTACACAGAAAAAAAAAAAAAGGATTTGTACCACTTAGAATTATTCTGTTATTATGTCATACTAAAGTTGTTTTCCTTCCAGATTTTGCTGGAAGGAGTAAGACTGTTTGAAGAATAAGACTTGAAAAAAAAAATGTTGAAGATTGTTGTTCCAGAAAATTTCGTCTGTATTTTACACAAACATATATTGCCTTGTAAGAGTTGGCCTAAGTTTAGAACAGTGAAATTTTCGACTATTTAGAATTGCTAGTTTTCAACATGGTCCGTTTGGACCAAAGTAGTTTAACTATCGCAATTCTGGCGGGAAGTATGTAAGGTTTTAGTTAAACTAACCAAGTTTATTTTAATTTAAATCTTTTCTATCTCCTCTCTGCTTCAACTTCCTGTCAGAAGAAGCGCGCGTTTTTAGCTTATGCTAATTTTTGAAGTTCAGCCAAGCACTATTTAAGCCAGAGGTAGAAACCTCTCGGTGTGTGAGAGCTTTGCCTCAGATCACGGTCACGCTGCTCAACGTTCGCCTGACCAGCTAGCAGTTTAAATTTATAAGCCATAGTGCTTACTACGTGATTGCTTTGTAAAATAAATTAAAGTGCGGTAGTATTTAGTATACCTTGCTACGCACCCTTTTAGATAGAGGCCAACTTCCGCGAATTGCTCTGCGAAGCAAAAGTTAATTTAAGTTCTATTTTAATTTATTTAAATTTATTTGATTGTTAAGTTCGACCAAAGTGTGGTCTGTTACGTTCTGTATCTCTCCCGAATTGGGAGGTTTGTATTTAATAGTGAGTGAATAAAAGAGGATTTCAAATCCCTTCACGTGCAGTTATTCTCCAGCCCAGCAGCTACATCAGAACATAGCGTACCTTCCGCTCCCTGTTCCAGTTCAGGACTTAGAACGTAAGGGTAAGAACCCTTTACAGAATTTACCATGTTCTCAAAGAATACACACAGAAAGCTAAGTCCTGATAAACTGTAATAACAACTGAAGATCAACACTAGTGAAAACAAAATGCAGTTTTAGCATTTTTCTGCAACTCCTATAAAGTATTCATTTCTATAAAGTAAAAGTGGTAGCTATTGTTTTTGCATATATTTTTATTAACTTCGTTTCTGTCATGCATACGAACTGTGAATTTAAAAGTTACTGATATTTTTTTAATGGCGAGTTTTGAAAAATATGCTGTTCCTTAACTTTTGGATTTTAAACTTTTAGATTTACTTATGCATTTTAAAATTCTGATTTAACTATTTCATTCTGTTTTTTTATGTTTGTTGGAAGGCGAAGTTCTACGATCAACAAACACGTCATTATACCTTTCTTGATTCCCTATCCCTTCGGGTCCCACCAGAGGCAGAGTGGTAAACTCGCTGAACAGTTGTAGTTCGATCCGAGGCTCGAATTTCGTGAATGAGACAAATGCATGGGCGTTTCATGTTTTTCTCCCATGTGTAACTCGTACACAAGCCCCTTAGAAAGTCTACTAAGATATTCCTCCTCTTACGGAGATAGCCCTCAAGTGGTTCGCCGTTATCAAATAAACCAAATGATGCACTATCTCGTTACTTAACCTTTCTTGAGTACTGTCTTTATCCTTTCTGATTTCGAAAAGTATTTCCTTATCCAATGGTTATATTGTATTATATTTCTATATTAAATGAACTAAAAAAGCAACAAAAGAATCCGGATTGTGAAACTTTGCTTCCAAGAAATTTTCAATTTTTACTGCTAATTTCGTATACAAAAATCTGTAGGTTTTCCTCAGTTTAATAGTTGTTTCCATTTTCATAAAAAAAAACCATCACCTGTACTGTTCTATTGTTTGGAGGATGGCGGCAAAAAGCTAAAATTAGGAAATTGTTTTCTTTTAATTTTCTTCTCTCCGAAGTCATTACTATGGACGTAGTCAAAACACAATACCCCGTTCAGTTTCCTAGTTTTGAAACAAAAAATATCGTCCTGGTTGAAAATTCAAGCATTTGACTTCATGTCTTGCTCGGGGTTTTAAGGGAAGACGTATAACTCGATTACGCGAGATAGATCGCTGCTCTGTTTTTGTATGACAATCATGTTTATTCTTCCTTTGTTACCTCTTGATATAGGAGTTATATTACCTTTAATATAGGATTGATATAGGATATAGGAGATATACAGATATAGGAGTATACCTCTTGATATAGAAATTATACCTTTTCTTTCAAGGGTTCTTCAGAATCTTAACTCATTTCCAAAGCATACAATTGTTGAATGTCTCTTTTCTCTGAGTTTGGGTCTTACTAGATGTGCTATGCCTTCTTTACCTGGAAATATTTCTATTACTTTCTCGACTACTTTTCTTTATTGATCAAGATCATCAATCGAATACCTGCTAAACAAGGCAAACTTTCAAGTCTAGAGATAGTAATTCCTTTCAGGGGTGCTACCCGAGCACGAGTTTGAGCTAGCTTACATGTGACTTCAACGTCATTTTCGCCTTGAAGATAAACCCATGTGGTATGCTGCAACTTTGAAGCATCGCAAAAGATATCGAATGAAAGTTAAGATTCTAAATCAAAATGTGTCAGCAATCTTCTAGGAATATTTATTTTTTTTAAATTATTTAATTCTTTCTTCCATCTTATAGATTTCTTGGTAAGATCGTCTGGTAACGTGACGTTCCAAAACAACTTCTTTATTTCTCCAACATTCTTGCATCAAAATCAGTCAATCATCAAAATAAAGTCAAGGTGACTGGCGAAAGGAGTACAGAAGGATCATGAATTTTACCAGCTGAAATGCGATTATTTGCTAAGCTTCGTGTTTTAATCGTTCTCAAATTTAAAATCAGAGTAGAAGTGAATCTTCGAGAATTCCATTTTAAACCTGCAACAGTTTCTTTATGAGACTTGCCTTTTAATTCAATTTATTCAACATTTTTAGTTTTTATTGTTTATTTGTGTACTATATTCCGGATAGTCATATTTCCAACTTCTGAGGATTGGAGATGATGTAACGCGTTTTGATTGTTAAATGGAATTTAATAATCTACTTTTGTATGACATCTAGCGATACAATTGTTTAAGTTCACTGATGTTTAAAGCTTAGCGGCTGTTGTCTTCAAATCATCGGTCACATTGTCCAAATGGGTGCTTAAGATGGCAACTAGAGGAAATAGACCTGCACTGACATCCAAAAGTACGTTTATGCCGAAACAAATAGAGCTTTTAGTGATCTCCATATTCCCATTATAAAATCTAAGATTTTTTCAATCTCATTCCTTTATCATTGTTTGTAAACTTGCTCTACGAATATCTGATATGACGTCATATTTACCTAAATGCCACCGATTCAGTATACTAGGAATTAACTCTAAATACTGATGTCTTGTGCCTTAATGATTTTACTTCTGCAAAACGAGGTTTAAGTAGACAGTTTTTCTTTCTTTGGCTGCGGTGTCAAAGACAGCTCTTATTTTTGTTTTGTAATTATCTCGAACAACACTTTTTGCGAAAGATAGTGACAGTATGGTTCATCTGAAGTAGAGATTAAAATCTGAAGCACATCATTTAGTCTAAACTGTTTAGACTTTAGTTTAAAACTTTTTTTAACACACTTTCGTATTCTTCTAATAACCCTTTAGTTTCCAACAGTTTTACAATAAATAATAATCTTCTTTCTGCCACTGCTTTATGGCTAAGGAGAGTCTGATGTTCTTTTATCAATAGCAGAGATATTTTTGTAACGGCCTTTACTATTTCGTTTTAAATTGCACAAAACGTATATTTTTGTTTCTTCCTCAAGTTGTAATTTTTTTAGTTTTTAGGCGGTATCAGTAATTTTTAATGTATCTAAATCCGACAAGTTAGACATACAAATTTCTTTTGTCAGCATAAAATTTACGATTAAACCAGAAATATGTTTTGTATGCCCTTCTCTTCGATTCTTGGCAACCCAATCTAATTTGTATTCATTTGCTAGCAATCCTGAATGTAGTTTTCAAATGCACTGGTCATTAATTTCCTGCCGCTTACGCTCCCTTTAAAAGATGGATAGATCTCCCTTGTTAATCGTTGATATGTATAACTTTCTTTTTAAATTTATGTAAACACATCTCGTGAGCGACACGTATTCTTCTTGTACAAATTATGGATTGAATAAGGACATCAAACTTTCAGTTGTAGCTACCTCAAATACAGGTGAGATAAGATTTACATACTTCATATTCACAAATATCTGTGCACTTCCACAAAGTAACGAATGCTTCAGAGATTCGTTTCTAGTTGAATTATAATCTATTTTCCATATGTTTCGAGATGAAGGATTTTTGAAAAATAGTCTCGATTATTTCATGTGTTTTCAGCTTCTTCCCATCACCTTGCAAATGCATAATGAGAGTCTGCATTAAGATTTGATGTAACGATGACACATTAGTTAGGGTTTCATATTGTTATAGGTATTTTCATTAGCTCTTGTCTTAGACGTATCTGTGGAAGATCGTTTCTCAGAAGCCTTACATAAAATTGCACCATGCAATTTCCAAATCAAACATTTTCTTGCATTTCCGCATGTGTGAAAAGTATAGCTAGATTTTAGTCACTGGAAACATAACCCCTTTTTCATCAAAATTTGTTTTCTTTAATCGCAAGATAATAGCTCGTCACCAAAAAAAAAATAGGTGATCATTGTAATTTGATTTGCTCTGAACGGAACTAAACAATTCCATACTTGTGGAAATACGTTTTGGCATATGGCAAGAAAACTATGTTGTGGTTTAATATCAAATCCATTTCTAGCAAAATTGATACTTTCTTCCCCACGTAAGAATATCTTTGAGATCCTAGTTTATGAAATAGTATATTATCCGAAGATGTGACAGTAATGGAATTTAAATGCCTTTCCCATAATTCAAAACGGGATATAGCAGAGAAGCAGGCTTATCACTTGTTACTCCTAACATTTGCAAAGATGTGTTTTTACACAATCACACAATTTCACGAGTAAAAGCTTTTGATACTGCCCTAAAGTATTTTTTAAAACCAGAATCAGTAGTTATCTCACATACCAAACTTCTATCAAATATATACCTCTACCAAAGCATCCTCTTCGCAGAACAGTGAGGGCAAACATTCGATGAACTTGTTCAGAATTTTCAGCGGTCGACCGAAAGCTGTTGACTATTTCTCTGGCTCTGAACTTTCACGCATTGACTGCAATAGATAACGGAATTTATCATCTCCCGAAACAAAGATTTATGTTATCATGTATTTTTTTAAACAATCCTCAAACTGAAAGCCAGTCTTTCAGATTCCTATCAAATCTTTGCATTTCAGTCTTGGGAATATAAAATTGTATTTTATTTTTACTACTCGTCTCATTTTCTCTTTTAATGCATTATAGATCTCGTTCTGGTTTTCCCTTTAAATCAAATACATCATTATAGTGTTCTTGATTCTCGATATTGTCATTTAAATTTTCTTCAGTAACGTTTTTATCCTTTCCGATTTCAGAAAGTATTTCCCTATCTAATGATTATATTATATTTCTCCATTCACCGAACTAAAAAAACGAAATAATCTGGGTTGTCAACTTATGGTTCCAAGAAATTTTCCATTTTGCAGTTAATTACGTCAAGGAACCTCTATGAGTGTCCCTTAGCTTAATAGTAGTTTCTATTTCCATCAAAAGCAAAATCACCTGTAAATACCTATTTTTTGGCTAAAATCCTCAAATCAAAATCTTTTTTCTTCTACCCTCCTTCGGAGTCATTGCCATGGAAGAAGACGTAATAATACAGGGTGTCCCAAAACGACCGCATAAACTCTGCACAGCTAGATTCCTCGTTGGGAGTACATAAAAACTGCCCATAGATGCGTTCCTGTATGATCCATAGTTTACGAGAAAAATACGAAAAACAAAGTATGACGTCACTGCCGGTGCAAGAAAAAACACTTTATTGGACATATCAACAACAGTATTGGCATATCTTTCCAGGCGATAACGTTTAAAACGTTCACCGCACATATCGAGTCATGCATGCGCGCTCCGTGGAATGACGTTAAGCCGCCGTTGAACTGGTATTTAAAAGGCTGCATCTTGCAGCTACCGGTAGTCTTCGTATGGTGGCTATATATTCCGTTCGTGACTAGAGCGACATGCACTTGATGTACGGCAGATGTAATGGAAATGCCTTACGAACTGCTAGTGAGTATGCCCGTCGATATCCGTCCCGCCGTCCTCTCGATGTCAACATCATCCGCAGGCTGGACGACAGACTACGAAATACGGGAAGGGTCTTGGCAACAGCCAGTCTTCACGATACTGGAAGACCGAGGAGCGGCTTGACGGTAGCACAGGCGGATGCAATACTGCAGCGGGTAGAAGAGACGCCCAAGGTAAGTACACGCGCATTAGCACGGGAGATGACTTCGACTAAAAGTACTGTGCACAGGCTTGTACGGTCTGAGAGGCTGCGCCCATTTCGGTACACAACCGTGGAAGGTCTCAAACCAGATGACTTTCAGAAACGCGTGGCCTTCTGTGAATGGCTGTTGCAGCAACAGAACACAGATAATGGTTTCATTGCATATATCCTGTTGACCGATGAATCATGTTTCACTCGTGATGGAGCATTCAACCATCACAACAGTCATATGTGGTCCCAGGTCAATCCGCATGCAATCCGGCCTCAGAAACATCAGGAACGTTGGTCTCTTAACGTGTGGGCCGGCATACTCGGGGATCGCCTGCTTAGACAATGTCTGTTGCCTGAACGGCTCCGGAGATAGTCGTACTTGGTGTTTCTCAATGAGGTCTTAACCTAGTTCCACGATGACATACCATTAGCG
The DNA here is from genome assembly GCA_000611955.2 of Stegodyphus mimosarum. Lineage (NCBI taxonomy): Eukaryota > Metazoa > Arthropoda > Arachnida > Araneae > Eresidae > Stegodyphus > Stegodyphus mimosarum. The sequence continues at coordinate 333,620 of KK113312.1, read as the reverse complement.
GGAATACAGGACTTTGGTTCTAGCATGATGGGGCTCCGGTGCATTTCTGTGCTCCAATACGTGGTTGGCTGAATATGGAATACCCCGGCAGCTGGGTCGAACGTGGGGGTCCGATTCTATGGCCGTTACATTCGCCAGATCTTACACCGTTTGAATTTTTTCTATGGGGCCATCTCAAGGAATGTATCGAGACGTAGTGACACCACCAATGGACACGAGTATACTGCTGTTGATATGTTCAATAAAGTGTTTTTTCTTCCATCGGCAGCGACGTCATGCTTTGTTTTTCGTATTTTTCTCGTAAATTATGGATCGTACAGAAACGCTTCTTTGGGCAGTTTTTATGTACTCCCAACGAGAAATCTAGCTAAGCAGAATTTATGCGATCGTTTTGAGACACCCTGTATTTATAGACTAATAGTTTAAGGTATTTAGTGACTTCGGTAACTCTTTACGTTACTTAATGAGATTTGCATAGTAACTTCCTTACGGGTCCTACCCTAAAATGAAGTTATATCTCCTTGATGAATAATCTGATTTTCTACATAGCCAATCAAAGTATTTGTCAAGAAATATAAAAAAGAACGAAAAAATGCATGTTTTATCATACTATCACTTTTCATAAGCATATGAACGTTTTTAGCTGTTGCTGTCATCAACATGTCTGAATATTATTAGCCGCAAAAAGAGTAAATAAATAAATAAATGATGCAATTTAACAAAGCCTTTTACGATATTTATAGAAAATGCGCAAATATATTGCTATTCCTATCTTCTGTGTGCTGATGCAGCAACCGAAGTTAGTAAAAGCATTTTAGAATTTTTCAAAAGCTGGACTTCGTTACTTAGTTACTTAGCCAAGAATGCTCCAAATTTTATTGACTGAAAAAGGAGCTGATAACTCTTCGTAATTTTGGCTTCTTCTGATAAAAGCAAAGATAGTGGATACTTGAAAGAACGCTCTAGCTATGGCGCTGGATTGTCTTACTCGGTAAATTTTTGCAAGCTGATGTTCTGTAACTTGTTATTTGCATGAAACAATAATTAAATACCCCGAATAAATAAGAATTCTTTCAGAATATAAGCTGTCAAAGATACAACGCGGAGATAATGTAAAAGCGATAAAATAGATTTCAACGTTTTCACCGGAACACAAATCTCAACATAATTTTCTTTCTGTGGCGTGTTTATCAGGATGGATCAAGAAAACACGTTTTTTCATTTTTCTTCCACTTTACCACGAAAACATTGCTTATTACCTAGCTATGCAAAACGAAGAAAGAATATTGGTATAAAAATGTTTCCTTCCTACAGAGTTTGAAAACTGGCGAAATTATGCTGTTGTTCGTCAATAATTTTCAATTTTTAGTAATTACTAAATTCACTACAATCGACATCTAATCGTCCATAACGTGAAGTTTGGGCATGAAGAAAACGAAAAAATTTTAAAACCTATAATTCCAAATTATTTGTTGCTTACGCAAAAAGTTCAGAAACACAATTTTGTGTAAAAAGAGCTATATTTCATAATTTCTGATAATTTTATTTTCTCATTTTTAGTAAATAAACATTAAATATATTTATCATTTTTAATATTTTTATTCAAAACAGCGCACTTTTAAGTTAACATTTTTGGGAAATTTCTGGCATAATACTAGTACATCGTAGTAGGAGAGTCGTCCTAAACAAATCGTCTCTTTCGTCAGCATCCACATCTAAATGTTTCAGCCACACGTTTGACACATCGTTCTACAACCGGGGTATGACAAAAGAAATTTCAAAAGTAGGGTTGCAGTGACGTGCTAGTCTTTAATAGACTTTCCCTGTCCTCATTCATGATGTTTCTTAATAGTGGGGTCGGAAAGATATTGCCACTGGACAACCAATCGTATAGTCTGCTGCATCGAATTTGAGTTTTGGCGTGATGAGGTTTTGAATAGTCTTTCCGTTGCGAAATGATCTAGTTTTCAACATTCGGCACAGCCTTTGTTGTCTAATATGTCTTCTTTCACCCACAGTCATTTCAAGAATTAAATTTTCGGGTCCAATACCATCATGCTCCAGTTCGTAGGTCTCCAGAGCTTTATTCGACATACTTTGATAGAGCTGGGGCTTATTATTCTTGGATTTTCCTCTTGGGCCATTTTGCTAATTTTTGTGTTTCCTGCAAATGCAGTGATCTAATCTTTTCCAATACATACTTTCTTTACAGGAAAATAAAACCTTACTCAATTGCATGAATTCTCTTTGCTGTATCACAATAATAATTAATTGAAATTTGCAATCTCGCGAGTTTGCAGTTTACTTGCGCATTACGAAAATAGTCACCGTTTAAAAAGGTCTTTCGCAAAAATTATGAAATATTGTGCTTTTTGCATGAACAATAAATGAATTGAAATTACAAGATTTAATTTTTTGTGCGCGTGTGTATATTCCTCGTGTCTCAAACGTCATATTAGGACTTATGGTTACAGGCGAAAACATAGCTGAGAAAATTTTTTTTTATTTCCAATGGCTAGGCAAAAAGTTACAAAGAACTAAAATATTACAAACAAAGGATTACAAACAATAGAACAAAGAACAAAAAGACCGAAGTTATTGCCCAAGCAAAGCGAATATGTCATCATTTCTCCGATGACGGAAAGACCTCCGCAGTTCTAAAACATAGTGGTATAAAACATCATTGTCAAAAAAAAAGCGATACAAAAAATCTCAGTTGGTTAGTAATGAAAAGCAAAAAGGAATATTATGCACTCAAAAACTGAAAAAAAGTAGAAAATTAATCCTACGTATAGAAATTAACAGAATTGTAAATTCTGCGGAGGACGTTCTAAGGAAAAGTGGCTCTATCTATTTTACAAGCGGAAAAAACCACGAAATCCTCCATGCAGCCCTTTCGTCTGGAATTGAGCTCAGGATGAACTGCTAGCGTTCAGAGACTTACCGCTAAGCCGCTCGTTGGTCCGAGCAAAATTATAAATTATGATAATTTTAAACAAAAAGTACATTTTAAATTAAAATTTAAAATGTGTGTTTTCTTTGTGAGACCATTTTAAATTAATTAAAATGTGTGTTTTCTTTGTGAGACCATTTTAAATTAATTAAAATGTGTGTTTTCTTTGATAATTTGACACTATGTTCTTATTAGGATAAATGTTATTAACAACTTACTCATAAAAGATAAATATGGTTCTTGTTTTACAATCCACTGAAATCTATCAAACACTTTATTGGAATACTGGATGGGTTGAAATTATAAAAAGAAATCTGATTGAAACCGTGTAAAAATATAATAATGAAGGTATAGACGAAGAATCAGAGTTTAATTCTGCCACTGTAACTGAATATTTAGGAAAAATTACTATGCTTTCAAAAGTTTATTGAATGCTGCAGTAGAGAAGACATGCATGTAATGAAGTCTATCTCAAGTCATATGATCAAAGGATTGGTTTGATTAAGTTGATTACCCAAAGAACATTAGGGCTATCTGCCTAAGTGGACACATGACTTCGTGGAGGACTTTCTAAGGGAAACTGACTCGTATATGCATTATACACTGGTGAAATAAATCAAGAGAATTTTCATATTTGATCTAAGATCTCCAGAACTAGTGTACAGATTTTAATAAAATTTGGTGGGAACATAGGTTGATATAATACAAACAATATAAATATTCAACAGTTATAATAGACACACATGTTCGTGTGTAAAACTCATGGGTGTCTGAAGGCCTGGAACATCAGTTGCAGAAGACACAAAATAAATGGGTTAATAGGGGGTATGGTCCCAGCCACACAGGCCTCGCAGCGTGATATCATACTGGAAATAAGGCAGTTTATCTGTGCCTGTGGCAATTGGTCCCACTCATTCAGCATTGCAGTTTTCACTTCCTGGATGGTTCTCGGACGGATGTTGGGAGTTGCAATTGCCTTCCCCAGAGCGTCCCAGAAGTGCTCTATCGGTTTGAGGTCCGGAGACCTGGCTGGCCAATCCATCCGGCAAATATCCTCACTCTCGAGAAATTCGTTTACCAGAATAGCTCTATGTAGCCTCGCGTTATCGTCCTGTGAGATGAACTCGGGGCCCACTGCACCCCAGGAAAAGGCGAACATAGGGCTCCAAGACCTAATCCCTATACCTCACTAGTCACAGAGCCTCTGTCAAAGACGTGGATAGTAGACCTACCATCCAACATGATACCTGCCCAGATCATTACACCGCCACCGCCATAATTGTTGATTTCGAGGACATTGGAGGGTAGGTAGCTGGTACCTGACTCTCTCCATATCAAAGTACGGCGAGAATCGGTGTTTAGGCTAAAACGAGACGCATCGGTGAACAGAACAGTCGTCCATTGCACCATACTCCAATCACTGTGCTGCCTGCGCCATGCTAATCGGACTCTCCTGTCTGTAGACGTGAGCGGGACGCAAACAGCGGGTTTTCTGGCAAACAACCGTCTCTCAGGCAGTCTTCTGGAAACAGTCACCCTTGTTACACGGGTTCCTGTGGCTGCATACAGGTTCCAAGAGAGCTAAGAAGCTGTAGCTCCTCTGTCACACCTCACTAAAATGGACAAATCGCGATCTTGTCTGACCGTCGTGTCTCTTGAACGACCTTGCCCAGGCTTTTTCTCGATGGATCCAGTATCCTGGAACTGTTTCCATAGGTTACACACGATGCTGGGTTTCCACAGGTTAAACACGATGAACTTAAACTCTCTTCATATCTGTATTTGCTATTGGCCTGCCTCTAGCCTCCCCACAATTTGCCACCTCATTCCATCATCTAAGCGTTGATGGTTACTCATTTTTACTGTTCCGATATGAATTTAACCGATTGCTCCATGAACCACCAAGAAATTCGGCGAGTGCGCTAACGAATGGAATTCGTCTTACCCTCCACGCTCTTATAAAGCGTTTTCCTGCTGGCTTCACCAGCACACACGTGTACCCTTAACGTATTTGCCGTACAAGATTTGCATTTTCATCTAGAAGCAGTGGTTTTTCCTTCAGTTCAGTTCTTTTCATGCAATTCGATAAAATATGCAAATTCTCTTAATTTATTTCACCAGTGTATATGGCGAAAACCTCAAAAATACCCATGTAGCTAGCCTTTTCGCTTGGAACCGAGCCCGGGTCGGAAATGCCAATGTTCAGAGATTTAACCGCTCAGCCGTTGGTGGGCTGTGAGCAATGAGTTGCTACTGCAAGGCTAAATTAAAGCCTAAAAGATTAGGCTCAAAATTTGCTCCAGTTTCTCTGAAATGACTTGAATGCTTTTAAGAAAATTTGATGTTTATGCATAATTTGAGGTATAATATCAAAGTATGAAACAATTTAGCATCTGATTTCCTAAAAAGTTCGATTACGTGCCTCAATACGTATATTAAAGCAATACCAAACATTAACTGAATATACAGCGTGTTTATAAAGCCCGGACCCATTTTGGTGTTTAATAACTCATAAAATAATAAAGATAGATTAAAATTAATAACATAAATGGTTAGATAGACTCAAAAAGTTTCATGACCCTTCTCAATGAATTTCCACGCGTGTCCCCTTCGTCGCACGGAGAATATCAAGTCGATATTCAATTTCACGCCAGGTATCGCCAAGCATGTCGGCTTCCACAAAGGCTATTGCGGTTGTAATTCTAGATTTTAGGTCATCCATGTTCTACACTCTCCTCCTGTAAACGCTGTCCTTTACAAATCCCCAAAGGAAAAAGTCCAGCCGCGTTATATCAGGTGATCTAGGTGGCCAAAGAATCGGACCTCCTCGCCCAATCCATCTTCCTGTAAAACGGTCATTCAAAGAACTACGAACGATGGTACAACAATGAGGTGGTGCACCATCTTGTTGCAAAAAGACATGTGGCTGAAGCTCTTCTAGTTGTGGAAATACGAAGTTTTCCAGCATGTCTAAGTATACGACTGATGAGACGGTCTTTTCTGTAAAAAAGAAAGGCCCAATGATTCGGTCGTTCATTAATCCTCACCACACATTAACCTTTGGGGAATACCTTTGTGCCTCATGCTATGGTTGCCAAACGATAGTTGCCAAAAACAAAAGAGAGAAAAATGCAATTAATAAACAGACGATATTTAGAAAAGTACAGATATTTACTGGAAAATGAAATTATCTGAAATTAAGCACACGCGCAGACGATATTCACAAAAGTAAAGATATCCAAACCTGAAAAGGAAAATATATAAGTTATTCCATCAATAAATGCCATAAATTTGTTTATATCTTCATTATTTTATGAGTTGTTAAAAATCAAAATGGGTCCGGGACTTTATAAACACCCTGTATATCCTAAACCGGGCTTTCGAAGCATGGAAATTTTAAGTTGAATTTCATAGATGGGCTCACGAGAACTGGAGATTTAATAGTGTCCCATTTTTTTCTCCTCACTGTACATGTTTCTCCAATCGAAGCTGCAGCGTTCTACTTAATCTAATGTTAAATAGGATTATTTATAATAAAAATAATTTCTATAAGCTAATAATGACTTACATTTTCATCTAAACCATTTCTTCCGCCTTCTTCGCATGCCTTTGTGGTGTGATGGTCTATCACACTTGGCGCTTCTTCGAGAGGTCCTGGTTCGTGTCCCACCGAGGGAAATGCTCATTTTTCAGGTACCCTCCTGCTTCAAAATAACCTAATGACTCTACATGCTTTATAAATATAGTTATGCATTTTGTTAATCAATTTGTTATTATCTTATACAGATGAATGTTTAAAAACACAAATAAAAACTAAAAGTACGTATAATTTCCAACTCCTAGAATAAAAAATAATTGAGCCGAATAATTGTATCTCAGTTATAATTGAGTTCTTGTTAACTGGAATATTACTACTATTTAAAATATGTACCCATGCATTGCGAAAACAGTTGCTAGCTTAGAAGTTTAATGGTTTTATGATTTATTACCTTTCAACTCAAATTATTTTTTTTCTGGACTTAGGAATAAAAACGAATTTCTGTTTTTTTGTGTGTTTACCACTTCACAGGGCTTTTCATTTATCATTTAGCATTTATCTTTCATCAGCTGTTACTATCACCTGAAACGCCTTCATTCCTTTAATTCAGCCATCTTCTTTGACTATTTTTTTCTCTTTTCGAGATATCAGGGAAGGAGTTTCGCCTTCTTTAATGTATTAGCTCTATGATGAATTGATCTCCTTACGCTCGGGAATTCAAACAATTTGCTAATGGATCTTTAATAATAAACATAAGAGAATCAGCTGCGTAGAACACACATTATGCGATTTAAGATAAGAATGCAAGAACTTAACATGGCAAACTTAGTATTGAAAGGGGCTATGGAAACTCATAACGTTAGAAGAAAGAATAGCGGGAATCACACACTCATTAAGTTTTTCCCCCCTGAAATTTATTTATTTAATATAGCATTTCGTATTTATTTAAAAATCATTAATAAATTCATCATAATAAAACGCCCAGCCATTTTAAAAACAAAAATAAATAAATCATTTCTGAGACATGCTATTTTCAATCCATCATCTTTCCTACTTTCAAGCAAAATAATTAAGCAAGCAGGAAAGAAATTATAATGACAAGCAAGTAAGTAAATATTTACTAGATATTCGATAATAAAGTAACTGCATTTTAAGTATAAATGTATTAATAACACGCTACCAAAAAATAAATCATTAAAACAATGTGGTATAAACTCTAACTGATTAAAATGAAATTTATAGGCTAAAGAAGGGAACCAATATTATTTGGTAATACAGTGAGACTTCTGATCATAAATACCTACCCCACTTCTGAAACAATTCGATTCATGAACATGTTTTCAGAACAAAAATCGCCCCGGATAACAAAGACTGTTTTGAGTTACGAACACTCAAGTCAGCAAAATGTTGATTTCCAAAAGTGGTTTTGAGGTAACCGATGTCTATGCCACATAATTAACACTCAGGAATTTCTGGATATATAATTTTAATATTTTCAATTACTTAACTTTCATTAACGAAACTTGACAGTTAGTAACTTATAGGACCATGAATTTGACCTGAAAGAAGTTACGGTCAGATTGGAATGCAGAATTTAAGCTCTGAGGATATCTTTTTTAACCATAATATTGTGTCTCTAAATACATTGACTAGGAAGTGAACAATAAAGATGCAGAAAAATTACGGAAAGACCATAAAATGAGTTGAACAAGAACTACAACAACTTAAGAAGTAACGACAAAAGGTGACAGTGGAGAAATATGTCTTCAAAAGAAGAGAAAAAATAATTAATAATTAATAAATTAATAATAACCCAGTTAAATCATTACTTCTCTCTTTGGGATGTTTGTACGGTTTCACCCACTGCATGCATCTTAGGACAGGATTGCAAGTACGAGCTTCAGTAGCTAAACAAAGGAGAGGGAAGTCGCTATAAAAGAATGATTGGCATATCATTTAGCAACTCATGAAACCAATGTGTCAGGCTTAATATGATAGGAAAAGCACCAGTTAGAAAATGGACGTAGATGTTCGAGCGACCTGCCGATGTCTGAATACACATGCGTTACGAGCGACTTCGCTGTGAAATAATTAAACACTAGGCTACTAGATAGTCAAGTGAATACGAAATTTAATTGAGGAAAGAAACAATTTTCATACTGGAAAATGTACTGAAAGAAACCACAGCGAGGTTTCAGTATCTCCATGTTCTTCAGTATCTTATTTATATTATCGAAATTTCCAAATAAGAAAAAATAATGTAAATTAATTATGCTTATTCCTTGTTTAGAAAGTTCAAGTTTCAGATTACATATTTCGAATAATTAGGTAAAGGAAAATATGTTCAAATTTCAAGGTCGCAGTTATTTCATAGAGTTGGAAATTTGTCAATTCTAAGAAATGTAGTGTACCACAACTAACATTGTACACACGCATCCATATTAATACAATATCGCTTTTAAAAATATGTTATACAGCTTGCTAAATAGTCTTTCAGTATTCTGTAAACCAACTAGCATATTAAAAGATATAACAAACTGCAAGTACGCTTACATAGAGTCCGTTTCACTTGCTATATCGTTCTTTCCCTTCATGATCCATTATTATAGTTTTAAATATTATCTAAAGCGCATAATTATTGTTGTTATCTGTAAAATTTAATATATTTGACATTTTTTATTATAGCAGTTTAAATTTTGTGTAAAATCTACATATTTAATTTTGGGTGCTTATCTTGTTAATTTTTGGTGCCAATATACATGGCATTTAGCTTAAGGATTCCATCTACCAAACTATATTTGTTTTGTCAAAAGCACAAATTTCTTTCAGCAACAAGAAAATGTCTTAGAAGAGAAAATAATGGGCAATTTAAACTTCAAAAAGCAACAACGTGAAAGAATTAGGAAAAATCAGCAAAATGTAACGAATTTTTATTTCATGTATCCTGATATTTCATTATTTCTGGCAAAAACTGAAAAAAAAGAAAAAGATTATTTGCATGAAATATTATTTCTGTTCCGATCAACACATGATCAGAGGCAAATTTAAAGCGTTGATTTTGAGAGAAATGTTTCCGTCTTTCTGCTCGCAAACGAACTACCGTAGCTTCACTTAATCCGTAGCTGTTTTCTTATAATTTTAATCTGATGACCAATATTTAAAAACCTGATGTGTGCACCACATGACTTGTACGGAATATTACATTATACCCATTTTGCATTTCATTTAAACTTATTTGATTCAATTAAATCTACTTCGTGGATAGCGCGTAAACCACAATAGAAAAAATGCTCTTTTTAAAATTTACTATATTTGTTTAGCATAGCGAAACTCCGGCACTAGGTTCACTTAAGAGCGTTACCTCTCATTCATTTTACAATTCAAAATGCACAAACATTATGTATATTATCTGAAGAATTATCTAATCGTTGCCACATGTTCTATTCCAATATTATAATAAATCTAAAACAATGTATAAAAAAATTAAACAAACAAAAAAAAAAGGAGCAGTTTTTCACAGACGATTCAGTAATTCTCATTCAATTAGTTCAATTCTCACTTTGCGACAAGGCAAAAATACATTAAAAACTCAAAATATCTATATTAAAAATTACGAAGTAAACCTTAAACACTTACTTCTTCGAATAAATTCCAGAATGGATTAATGATGATTTAATTCGCAATAATAAAAAAAGTGTTATCCTTGTTGTTGCGAAGGTTAGTTTCTCTAGACTGGCAACAAATCCACTATTCTCCTAAGTTTCAAACGTAAACAAATATGGCTGCCATATGAAAAATGATTAGGCTTAGCCGCACTTAAACAACATTTAAATTGTTGATATTTCTACAAATCTTGCATACAGGTCAACTAAAGACATAAAAACCTTAACCGTAAGATAAGAACAACATAATTCATTAAATTTTAAAGTAAAAAATTAAAAATTTACCAACATATAAGAATAAAAAAACTGAGCTCATTGAGCCGAGTAACAGAGAGGTGATATCTACATATATATATATACTTTTGGTGCGGCCGATTGCAACCAAAATAGTAAGTGTACATCTACGTGTTATAACAGTCCTATATACAAAATTAAATTTCAACATTTTGAGGCTACTCGTTTATGCGTTATGCGAGATACATACGTATATACGTTCGTATGTAAGAATACGTATGCACAGACACCACGAAAAAATCTCTTCAGAATTCATTTTAAATCAGTTTTATATTTTTGGGAGGAAAATGTGTCCTTTGTTCTGTCCTTGCGTGCGGATGTTACTCAAAAACATCGTTAAATTGCATTCGATCGAGGTCAAAACAGATATTTTCGTGGAAACATAATACCCGAAATTTTTCGCGATTAAAATACTTCCTTTTTACTTCGTTCAAGGAAGTAATAACGACTTGCTTAACAACGATTACTGTTCACGGCAGTCATACCGTGCTTATACTCCCGATTTCTATTGTCTTGATCTCAAAAATTGCGATCTTTTAAAAAGTAACATGAGGCTTATGCTATTTTTTTACTTTGATTATTAATTTATTAATTACCATCTCGCACTAAAAATTTATTGTGCCAATATTTAATTACTTATGTCAGTTACTTCCGCCTATTTTTTCAGTTCGTTTCCCTAATATTTATTATCAGTAAAGCAACAGATATTAAAACAAATACATCTTTTGTCAGAAAGGTTCCAGGACAATGATCGTAAAAAACAGGAAATTGCATTTACGAAGTAGTTCTAGCTGTTATCAAAGTAGTCCACTTGGCTATCTATGTATGCACAACTGCCAACGTTTTTGGAGGTCTTGGAAGCAAGCAGGGAAATCTTCAGCTGCGATGCTTGCAAGCACATTTGTCACAAGCCGTTGGATGTCTGCAATAATATTGACGTAGCTTTCCTTTCAGTCACCTTTTCACTCCCGGAAAACAAGAAAAAATTACAATCAATTTGACTCAAATTGGGATCATGTTTGCCTCTATTCAATAGTTCAACAGAAATTCTTCGTCCTTTCTCTCTCTGTTTATGTGTTAATGACTGAGGGACGATTTTTGCATTAAATTTCCCTTTCTCTAAATCTTTGCGTAAAATCTTATGACAAACATCACGATTCATATTCAGTTCTAATATCATGCGCACAATTAGACGACGATCTTCGTGCAATAAACTGCCTCACACGCTCCACGTTTGAATATGCTACGGACGGGCTAACAGCTCTGGAAGATCTTGCACTGAATTTCTGCCTTCACAAAATCTGTTGTACCACTCCAAAACACGACTTCTTGAAAGTGCCTCGCGTGCATATGCTTAATCATGTTTCCCGTTTCAGTAGGTTTTTCCCGAGCTTAACACAGAACTTAATGTTCACACTTTGCTCACAATCAGCGTCCATTATGTCAGCTTAACGAATGCGAACAATACGAATAGTGTGTTGCTAAGCACAGCCCTGTCACCTAGTAAGCTTGCATAGAAGCATGGCCAAAGTCATTTCAAGTAAGAAGACATACCAGGTAACATAAAAACATTTTTTCTTTTTTAGTGCTTCAAACTCGGAGATAAAAAAATGCACTGGAATATTACTGATAAAGCATTTAATTTAATTTTATAAATTAAATAGAACTTAATTTATAACAAAGAGGGAGATAATTATGTGGTTGGACATTTCTTCGAAATAAAAACAAACTAAATATTTCTCTTACACTAGACTATGTGTCTATATGCCTATGTATGTCTGTTTTTATCATATTGTCATTTATTATATTTTATCAGCTTTAAATTAAAAATGTTTTAGAAAATTTCCAGACGTAAAACTCATTTTTTACGTTTACGTTTACGTTTACGTTTTACGTTTACGTTTTTGCATTTACGTTCCGGTAAAAGATGTTAATTTCTGCTCATAGTTTAAATGATAACCACTACTTAATTAATCCTTGATGAAAAGTGCTTTATTTTTTGATAGATAGCCGAAGGTCGTTTAAGAAATAGCCTTTTTATGAAATGACAAGGTAAAAATTTCGGGACATAGAAAAAGGGTTTTCTCAGAACTTAGTTACCTGCCACAAGCTGCTGATGGAAATCTTTAACCTTTTTTATTACTTTTTAGCTTATAATCTCCACTAGATAATGAAATATAAAAATATTATCTAAATGTCTCCATGCAAAATCCATTATTTACTTCTATGAGGATGCAGGGACGGAAAGATTTTAACTTTATCTTAAGCAAAAATACAAAAAAATATTTTTGTTTTCAAAATTTAATGTTGTATTCTGTTACCTATTATTATAGGAAATGGAATTTTAAATAACTAAACTTGCCTTTAACATTTTTAAGTTTCATTTAATATAGCGTTAACGTCTGGTCTTAGAGTACATGCGATAAATATAAAACACTTTTAAAGATAAATGACATCTATAGCAAATTTAAAAAAAAAGATGATGCTATTTCTGATCTTTATCAATATCCTATGAATAAATTGCGTCTTCCTACGAAATTAAGCAAAACAAATTTGTTTATGCATTTCTCTTTTTCTAATGTAATAAAAGAAGAAAACTTTAATATTATTTATTAATATTAAATACAATATTATCTTTGTTCATTGTCTTACCAGCAGCCTAAGAGTGATATAGCTGAACAGTGGTAGTTGGTCACGACTTCAGATTCCGGTGCACAGGAAAAATGTTATAAAATTAATTGAGTTACGGTAGCAAACGTTAGTGAATTATTTAGAGGTAGATCTTTTTTATGCACAGCTGCTGCAATAACTCTAAATGAAGAGAATATTACGATTCTATTCTGTTGTACCATAATAACATAAAATTGGATAAAGGATAAATGTTGACTTATCATATATACCACCAAAAAAAGGGCGCGTAATAACTTCACCTGTGAAAAAGTATTTATTCATAAAATTAAAGTTGTGTATAAATTTAGATAGATATTTTGCCCCAAGAAATCTGATAACACCAGTTATACAATGACATTCGCGAGTATGTCGTAGAACAGGACATCGAAGGAAGTGAAATCTTGAAGCATCGCCAATGTCACTAATTAAATTTCGGCGTCATGTTTTCAGAATACTGTAAGGCTTGGTAGTTAAGAAAAACATCCAGCTATTTTTTAACGACGAGAACTTGCTAACGAGAATGGTGGTGCCGAATCGGCGTCAGGCCATGAAGTTACCAAACATGTTTGACAGACTTCATTCCTGCGAACGAGCGTAATACTAAAAAAGGGAAGACAGGAGGGATACGTGATACGAATGTGTTTATACTGGAGTTCTGCTACCTAAGTAATGCTTCTCAGTCACCTCAGATAAATCCGAAAAGATCTTAAGATGAGAATTCTCTGAGTAAAGTTCTTGAAACGAGAGAACGTGAATGCAAAATTGAAAAGAGAAGAGACTCATTATCTCTAGTAGTAAATTCTTCTGAGTCCAGAACTGTCTCAAAATTCGAAGCCGTTAGTGTGACGCCATCAACTGGCGGGTAATTCTCCGGGCAGTGGTTTTAGAAGTTTTTCACAGGTAACTAAAATGCACAATCCAAAATCACGTGGTAGGAGAAATCATGAAGAAACAAGTTACATGAGCATCACCAGTCGAATCGAGCACTGGTGAAAATGAAATAAGGTGAAATTATTACCTTGAATACTTAGCTGAGCTTCAATAAAAATTATGGTAGTTGATTCAATGTATGTAACAGATGTGCTGTAGCAATCATCATGAATTTTTTCTTAACTTAGAATGTCAGAGAAATTTACCTTGGTATTCGTTTCAGCTTTCGGTTTAAGTTGTCATTCAGCTTCTTAAGTTATTCTCTCATGTATTCTATTTTGAAATCTCAATGGAGATTTCTATTCCGTATGAAATATAGAGCACCAGTGATTACACGGAGAAATTTATTATGGATAACTTGAAGTCTGTTAATTTCGTTTGCAGTAGCATTACCCCAAACCTGGAACACGTGGATGATAATAAGGCATATAATAGAGGTGTAGACCCCTTTTGTCGTTAAAGGTCAAATTCTGAGGATTCAGAGAGAAGAAAGTAGAGTTTAAGCATGAGACCGTATGTTTTTCCTTGAGTTATATTGATATTAGTAGACCACGTGTAGGATCTGTTGAAAGTCACTCCAAGGTATTTAAAAGGGCTGATAAACTGGATTTGCTGTCCAATGAGAGTAACGGCATTAGTAATAGATTCCAGGCGTTTATATTTTCTTGGGATCTAAGATTTGGAAGGATTGATGCTTTTTTTCCAAATGAGCACAACCCCTTCCAAAACCGGGATCTTCTTTTGCAGTTTCTGAAAGGTGTGATTAAGCTTCCGAGATTTTTCAATAAATGCTGTCAGCGTCGAGAGAGAACCGTTCTACTTTATAGCCTTTTTAGCCATTGTTCTTTGTCACAGTGGAAATGGAATTCGGAGTGAATATCTGAGAACTTGTCTTCATACCGCATTTACAAAGGTGTTTCTTCGCTCAAGTAGAAAATTCTTACGTGTTTTGTCAAAGTCCAAATGATCCAATCAAATCCTTGATTACGTGCAGATTGAATAGAATTAGCTCTTATGATTTACAGAGATGCTAATATGGAATGTTAATTTTCAGCGTAGTATTAATCTGATACTGCCGGACAGGCCAGTTGCAGAGTATGGTTAATTCATAATATTTTAAAATCACAGATTAACAGACAAATATTTCGTTCTTCACATGGTATACAGTAAAATTCGTTCTTCATATGGTAAAGAGTAACATTCGTTCTTAACATCCTATACAGTAACATTCGTTCTTCACATGGTATACAGTTAATACATCCGTTTTTAGTGGTGTCAGAAACGAATTTCGTGTGTTCCAGCTACATCGATTAGCTGATCATTCAAACATAAAATTAAAAACTTAAATTATTTTATTTTCTAAGTTCTACAGATTCAAATTCATATTCAGTTTTGTTTAGGTTCTGATTGCTTTGGTTTGGGTTTATGCCATTTATTATCGCATTTTTGTTTTTTCCGCCTTTTTTGTTTTCTGTCCTTTAATTCTTTTCATTCTCAAAACATTTTTTACTACTTCTGATAAAAATGCTTTATCTTATTTCCTTTCACACCTTAGAAAACAGAAGTGTTGCTGTTCATAGACATACTGTTTCAAAGGTATAAATGATTTTTTAATCCCTGTTTTTCTAATTAAATATCTTTATTTATAGTTTTTCTATATAAGTCACCATAATAATTTTTACCTGGTTAATGGATTCTTTTTTCTCTGAGAAACGTAGAGGTTAAGGTAAAATTACTGGAAATTCTGTTCTTCCTCCTTTACTTCAAATGCAATTTTAAATTTTAATTCGTTTCACAATTTTCTTTTCTTGACTGTTCGAACAATTTATGCTTTGAATTGCATTAAGTGTTTTGTATAATTTTCTGTACTTTTCGCGCTGCAAAACATAAGCATTTTATCATTGAATAATGAAAATTGTGTTATTTAAAAACATTTTCTAATTGCATTTTAATTTCCCTGCATATTTCGAAATTATTTATATAAAATAAATTTAAAAATTCGGTTATATTCTACATTTTCTATTTATTTCCCTTTTCTTTTTTACACTTTATTTCCTTTTCATTTCCACTCTGCTGTAGAAGCGTTAGAACAGTGGTAATCAAAATTTGTCCACTTATTGAATCCTTAACATTTTTTCTTCTCGGAAATATTGTCTTGTATTTGGCTTATAAGGTATTTCTCCCGCCTTCTTCGCCTGCCTTCGCGGTGTAGCGGTCAGAAAGCTCGATGCGTATTCGAGAGGTCCGTGGTTTGAGTCCCGGCCAAGGCGTTGCTCATTTGTCACCTTTCCTGCTTCTAAATAACCTCTACAAGTGCCTGTTCGGGGTCACTTTTAAAGTAATTATGTTACTAAAGTCTATTAAATGTTTGCAGTGTGATGTAACATTTGAGACAATGCATGTTTCGTTATCTTTGCACAGCCAGAAGCCATCATACTTCGTAATCAGGACAAACATTTACGGACACCTTGTGATACCGATAGGTTTAGTCCCTTGTCAAATTCTAAACGCACAACGATATATAAAATTAACGAACTGAAGTATGCACAAAAATGTGGCTGAAAACAAATTCTCTTCAAAGATGAGAAACCCAAATGAATATTTTAATTATTGGGACACGTGGTCAAATATCCTTCCATACTCCGCTGCAGCCGACTTTAGAATATCGATACAAAACGTTTTATGATGATCCAAAAAACAATGCACAGCTAGCAATTGTAATTCATGGTTCGTCTTTAATTTTTGCTTAACACATCTGTAAGAAAAATTACCAAGAACACTGCTTATGGTGATAAGAGAGTTTCTTAACCATACATGTCCTTCTTATTTTATAAATGTGTTGTACGAATAAAATGCTACAGGGAATAAGATAGCTCTAGACCCAGAAGAAATGCTGATCATAATTTGGTGGACATCTGCTGATATCGCATTTATTATTTTCGAATATATAGTCCTAGTGCAAAAGCAAAATGACACTGTGAAAATATGCAAATAATTCATGAATTACGGAAATTCATGAAATCTATGTATGATATATACAGTTAGCATACATAGCATACTGTCTCAGGCCATTTCTTTGTTACAAGCTACCCGAAAATCCAGGCAAAGTGTCAATAAACTGTCACTTGTTTCGGCACCTGGATAGTTTCCATCCAAAAGAATATTCAATAATGATTCAACGTTTTGCAGGTAGTTGAATATTTTAGAATCTCTAGTGAAATTGAAAATATTCCAAGTTGCTATGCATCACCTTTAAAATCTCTAGTGAAAGTGAAAATATTTCAAGATGCTATGCATCGGCTGATGATAGGATTGTTACTTTGAAAAGAATTAATTTTAGTAAGATTTGAATACATTTAATTTGAACCTTACTGTTAAATAACTGACAACACTTGGGCGTTAGACATATATTTTAAAATAAATTCATTTAATATCTGAAATCTAAAGACAGGCAATTGAAGCTAAACTAAATTATATAAATCATTATCTCTGTAAATGGAACTGTATTAATTCAAAGCTCAACACTTTAAGTCAAATTCGTTTGTGTCTGAAATGAGCTATAATCCTTCCTGGTTTTTCGTATAAACCAGGAGTAAATTTTGCAAAAGTAGTCAAAAATTATAACTTTCAATATAAAATTAAAATACACTTCACTTTCAAACTATACACGTACTATCTCTCCTTAAAATAATGCTGTATCCTCCAACGTTTCTGAAAATACACTGGTGTGCAAAATTTAAGCAACAGCAGGGTTTTTTGCCATAACTCCACGAGAAATCAACTGAGAGACATGAAATGCAGAAATGAAAGAAAGTATTATATACGTAAAGGATGACGAAAGCATCGGAGCTGAAAAAGGAATACAATGCATACGGTATGAAATCAACCAAAAACAAGCTTTATTGAACGAATAGTATCGTGACTCATGATTGTCTATCCAAGAGAAAGAACAACAAGCAGATGTTCCTTAATATGGGATATGCCTTGCCCTCACTGCAATGGTTGCTTCGCACCATCTCCGCATACTCCATACCAGCTGGTGCAACATTTCTTGCGGTAGGAGTGCCCATTCCTCAATCAGCATCTGTTTGGGTTGTTGGGTGTTCTCCGGAGGATGTAAGCGTGCTGCAATGCGTCTCCCCAAAGCATCCCACACATGATCGATATTATTTAAATCTGGGGAGTACGCTGGCCAATCCATTCGAGTGATATCTTCACTTTCCAGTAGCTCCTCAACAGCAAGAATCTGATGTGGCCGTGCATTGTCATCCATAAAAATTAAGTCTGGGTCAATGGCACCTCGGAACAGACGCACATGGGGAAGGAGTACCTCCTCACAATAGCGATCCCCAGTTACAGACCCTCTGTCAAAAACGTGGAGCTCAGTTCGCCCGTTCAGCATAATGCCTCCCCAGACAAGAACTCCAGGACAACCGTTACGGTGTCTTCCCTTAATATTACTGGGATAAAACCGGGTACCGACCTCTCTCCAAATCAAAACGCGTTGAGAATCGCTTTTGGTACTGAACCGACTCTGAGCAGTGGCGCTTGCTGACTGCTGTCGGCCTCGTTTCGCCTGCAGAAGACTATATCGATCATCCCCTGCACATGTCGTCCTTGGGCGGCCGCCACCAACCTTTCTAACAGCTGTACCTTTAATTTGGAACGCTTTCCACGCTCGCGAAACGACACTTTTTTTCATTCCGAACTCTGCAGCTACACTGGTGACAGTACGCCCCTCCTCCAGCTTTCCGATCATTCTTCCACTTGTGAAGTCGTCCAGGTGATTTCTTCTAGCCATATTTCACGAACTGACTCACTGCCACTTGCAGCGAATATGTTGAATTGCGTTTCCGTCCTTCCTTTTATTCTACTGTTGAGCTGCGCGCGCCGACATCACGCGTTTTGTGTACGCTCGCGTCGCCTCTGACGTTTCGTTCCTGATATTTGCATACGCATGACTTTTCTACTGACTTACGTGTTCATTGTACTGATCTCTAGACTTCCTTTTCTGCATTTTTATGGCTATCTGCTAAGTGTTTACATTGTTGCTTAAGTTTTGCACACCAGTGTACGTAAATTTCAATACGAAAATTTCTAAACTCTAGAGATAGCACCAAACTCTTTTTATGTTTTCCCTAAGGATCACATGGGGAACAAAATAAACTACTGTTAAAATAATCAAAAGTAAAGTAACGAAAATTAAAGGCAATAATTTACATTTAAAATACATTCATCAAATTCGATTAATATTAGCTTAGGTAGCTGGTAAAACTCTTCACAAGTTTAGGCAATTTAAACATGCAAATTTCTAATCCTCTGATTAATATTTAAAATTATTTAAGCGTTCTCAGTTTTTACATTAACTGCAAAAATTTGGAATTCCTTTTACTCCAACTATATTTAAGTAAAATATAAACTATCCTCACTTAATTTAATATATTACAGTATCAAAATATAAAAGAAAAAAGTCCCGGTGGGAAGAATATCAGTCCATATTTCGTTCAAGCAGTCAAGCGCCGAAAGCGCAAGTAATCTCTGAAGTTCTCGGTCCAAAAATCCTCACTAGAATCGGCATAGCAAATGTCTTTAGGTATTCGCAGCTATCTCAGACCACCGAGATATTCTGACGCACACTTACTGCTATTGTTCGGGATTCGTTAAAAATTTCTGCTAAATTTACCAACACGTTGATCTATAAGATTTCCATGAATTTAGAGTCGTTATTACATGATAGAAATAACCGTCCAGTTAGTCCGGCGCGGCAACTCTTCTGTAAAATTCTAATAACGAAGTGTGGACAATACACCAATTTGTGGGTAGCAAATGAGAATCTTGACGGTTACCCTGAACCTTGCTTCAAAAATATATCTCATGGCCAAGAAAAATCCGGCACTCCTAGCAACATTTCTCCGAGGCTAACTGGACTTCTACAGGAGAAACGAAAACCGGACCTGAAACAAGCTTACCCGGGCAAGCCGGCAACGGGTAAGGTCGCCTTCACCTGCCCTTCGTTTTCAAATGATTCGAAGAAAGTGAAAAAAAAATAGTTCCTGCCTCAATTCAAACAAACTTTTAAAACCTCGGCATCTGAAAATTAAGAACCACCTCTAAATTTACCATTGATTTGAATTAGCTATAAATTGATACCTACACATTTATATACTTATCTTACATTCTCTGCAGCCAAAGAGAAAAGGTAATAACTTATCTCCAATTTTGCAACAAATTTTAAATCCCAGTTTAGAAGTCACATAACTTGTTTTCACTCAAAACGTCAAGGAATGAGATTAATCGTAATTTAGTCAGAGCTGTGACAACGGTAGTATTAAAAAATTCGGAAGATGTTCCATTTCAGACGAAGCCAACATTTTCTCACCTTCCACTAGCAGGAAATGTGTACCGTTTTGAAAGTTGAGAGAGCGGAAGCCGCAGCTTAATAGTAATGGAAATTACTTTGATTTTTTATTAAGTTACACCTATCCTTCTATCAAACAGTCATCTAATAAAAGAGGTTAATTCAACTCAGAGAATCCTCGGTATTAGCTTTTTCCTTTAACAAGGATGTCAGAAGGATTCTGGAGATAAAAAATGGGAAAAAACAAACGAGTCTGAATTTTAATCAGAAATTCAGACTCGTGTCATCAAAATTTTAATCAGAATAAATTTAATTTAGAAAGCTGTTAATTCTACCATGAGGTAAAATTTAATTATAAAACGTTTAATTCTTTTATATTTTTATGTTCTTTAAAAGTGAATAATAAAATACAGCAAATGCGCTACAAGGCTATGGAATAACTATTATTCTGTAGCCAAGTGTGCAGAATAAGGAGATAAAAATATCATTAACGAAATATAGAAATGGCGTGAACATTGATAAATATGTTTAATTAAATGGATTAAAATTTATCAATACAAAAATTAAATAAATTAAAAAATAAATAACTATAAAAATCATTAAGAAATGTATTTATATTTTTATCTATATTTTATAATTTTCGTAATTTTTCCACTGATAATTAAAACGTTCAAGAATAAATTAAAGTTCTTCAGCAGAAAAAGTCGAAAGTTGTTAAAGATGTAAATTTGCCGTTTCGTAGATAAATATCATTATCATTATAAAATTTGCTGTTCCGAATGATTATCATTACATTTCCTATTTGACTACATGTCTACATATTTGACTACATGAGACTACCATTTTTCAATTTATCATGAAATATCTTATCTCTCAGTCAAGATTCGATTTTTCATTCAGTCTGCGCATTTTAGGTGAAAAGTTTCATTCTGTGATGTTATTATTATGGCTGATAAATATGTGGAAACGGTATTCAGTATTTCAGAAATTAAGCCTTACGCATCGTTTAATAGTGCTGAAATAGTAAATGGATGGTATTAACAGAAAAAAAAGAAACATTAAAATGGTAGCAAAACATTAATGGTGTTTTTGCTGAAAATATAATTTAACGTCCGAATAAGATTTCTTAATCTTAAGAATAAACTTATATCTAGATAAACTAAGTTTTTATTGATAAATGCTTTACTAAAACCAAGAATATTTGTATATTCATTAATTGATCTTGTGAAAAATCATTTATCGAAACTTACTCACTTCCGTTAATTGAAAGGATGCTGTGCTAAGTCTGGATTTTCTCATTTAGCTTTACAAATATTTTTATTCTCACAAGATATTTTAGATTATTAAGTGCTCGAAGAATGAGCTACTTTTCTTTTCAGTAAGCGAATTCCATTTCTTGGAAAAATAAGAAGTGCTGCCGCTTGAGAGAAATATTTGTTGCAAGGTTGGCTCAAAAGCAATGTGGTGAAATAAATACACGGCTTCATTCTGAATAACAACTTTCTTTCTGATTTAAATAAAAGTTTCTAACTGACATTGGTTTACAAAAAAAATAATATAGCAAATATTTTAGACTGTTTGATTTCGCCCTTTTCACCCACTGATTTTCAATATATTATTTTAGGCTCTGTATTTTAATTTCTGGGCTGCTAAATTTAAAATTATTTCAGAGGAGGTTTTTGTTAATTTATGGTGTTAAGATGAAATCTATGTAAAAACACTATCATATTGTAAGCTTTTTTAATCTTATGATTTTTGTATTTTTAACTGTTCAAATAATTCTTTCATAATTAATCACAGAATTTTTTAGACGTTAGAGAAAATTCCAAAAAATTCTAAAATTTCCAAATGATTTCCAGATGCTTTATTAAAATATTTCTGCCTTTCTAATAATCCTTCGTAAAGACAGGAATTTCAAATTTTTTAAAATTTGAGTGATATAAATTTAGCTTTACCTACTAGCAATACATTTTTCGCTGTATGTACTCATCTGTATTTTATTCGGTAAGAGTATGCATTTTGAGCTTGAGAAATCTGTTCCATTTGATCAGAAACTTTCTTAAGAGCTCTTCGAATCTTTGATAAAGGAGCTCCCTTTTGTCAACTTATTGATTGAAATGAAAATTCATCATAATGCTTCCTGTGACTCTGTCTCACATTTGGATTTTAAGACATTTCTATATGATTTATAGCTTTTCAGTGGGTTTTCAGTGAATAAAGTGCACGAGAGAACGGCAGTTGTTTTAGCAGAAAATGTTTTAAGGAATAAATAAAGGACCTATGAAGATGTTATGCGCAACCTTATCTTTAGTTTATGCTTTATTTCACAGAATTAAGATGTCTGTTGAAAGGAAATTCACAGCGCTGAGCGAGATTAACATAAATTGCCAACATTAAACGAAGGCCTCTTGATATTAATAAACTTATTTTAATTGCAAAAGTGTGAAAAGATAATTTTACTCTTTACTTTGGCACAGCTTCCTATAAGTCAATTTACTGGCCTAGGTTTGCTTTTAAAATTAAGGAGAATTACTTTATTTGTATTAATTAATTAAGTTTATAAACTCATTATTTTGCATCAAAAGGAGCAATGGAAAGTTTTTCGAATAAACAAATTAAGACTACTCTTTCAAATGAGCTGCACATTGCATTAATTTAAATGTTAAATAACATGAATTAACCCATATTAGCCATTGGCATATTCAAGATACTTGTAACAGGTTATCTGAATCATTTTTTTTAAATCAAATGTTTGAATGTTGGTAAAAATCGAATATTTGATTACCTATAATTTTGTAGCCTCTGATAGCAATGTTTATTGTTTTGAATGTTTCGAATCCGCTTCTAAGTAAAACATTGCTGCTGAAATGGAAATTCTTCGCCGCAAGAATTGCGCACGGTCTGACATCTGTCTTCTAAATTAGCTATTTTCCTAAAAAACAGAAATTTCTCGCTACCTACCTCCTACAACTGGTGAAACAATGATGTTTTACTACTTGATTTAAGATCTTTAATTTTTCTTTTAAATTAATTATTGTCAACCTACGAAACATAAAATGACACTTTTGGATGAAAATTGTGTTATTCTCATCAATATGACGGTGCTTTTCAATATCATGCATTTACTTTTATTTTCTGGATAATGGAGCATTCTAATTAATTTTCCACCTAAATCTCATATAAATATTTTAATAGAATATGGGAAATAAAGGGTAAAGTTAACCCCTTCTTACTTGTGTTGTCTGTTCCACGCACACACGAACATAACTTTGAGTAAGCTCCCTGTTCTTATTCAGGACTCTACTTATGTTTACAAAATCAACTAGAAGGAGCAGTAGATCTGACAATATAATAAATAATACAAAAAAGTATATATGCTAAACAGATAATGGTTCCGTGGGAAACGATATGTATAAAGAACAGTAAAAGATTATACACTAAAATTTCGAAAGTTGTGTTCTAATAACAAAAGCACTACTTTGAAAAAATATGCTGAAATTAAACTCTTACAGCCGAAGGAGTTTATTAGGCCGAAGGAGTTCTATTAGAGCAATATTTTTTTTTTAGATTTGAAGCATGCAGAACGTAAAACTTTGCTATGTAATACGAGAGTAAAAGATTGTAGAGTCGAAAAGCTGTGTATCTTTAAAATGTAAATAAATAAATAACTATTGAATTTTATACGTCAACAAAATATTACTAATGTTTATTTTCAGGAAGTTAAAACTCAGACTTTGATTCCAGTAATATATATTTTCTCCTGAAAATATTTTACTCTAATGATTGCAGTCTCAGAAAATCAGTTATGAAGAGGATATTTCTTAATAGTATATGAGGTGTTTCGAACTGACTGCATAAGGAAACACTTTTTCAACATTTGCTCGAAGATTACGTCAGAAATAATTGACTCATTATAAGAAATTAATCAAACATTGCAAGATTTTCGATTATGATAATTCTGGTCATGTTGCAGCTTTTAGTAACAAATACACGAAACTTAATGTAAGATCTTACAGAATATACTTATTACAAACTTTCTTATATAGATCCAGTAGAAAATCACATCAGTGAAAAATATGTTCATTGTAACAGAATAATAAAAAAATATATGTTTTTTCATTCCCACATTTTGTTCTTCGGAGGAAAGAGAGAAAACTGATGAAATAATTTCGACAAGGAATTTTATGATCCTGCATCAAATCAGCGTTTGAATGTTTTTCTCGTACATTTAAATAATTCACAGCATCACATTGGAGTAGAATCTTTTGCATCTGTCTTCAAAATTTTGCTGTACGTGATCCTTGAATTTTTATTGAAAAGAATATATTAAGTTTCATAAGAGTAATATCAACATTTATATAAACTTATACATGATGTCCATAAGTGTTTATACTTGGGTCGAAACATGATAACTTATGATTGTGCGCACATAACGAAACATGCATTGAATCTGAGATGCATAAACTCTTAAGGTTTATCATCGTATTGAAAACATTTAATAAACATGCACTTGTACACTACTGGTAGCACACAGAAAATACAACGAGTCTTCAGCTTCACACCCAGACTTCTGATATAAACCTTTCCCCTTGATTTCTTTCTTCGAGGATATGTTAAACATACTGTGGACCACACAGCAGTTCTTGATGTTATGACATTCTAACAGTGCATTTCAGACACCATTCACAAAATGTCACCAGAAATGTTGAAGAGAGTGTGAAGTGAAATTAAGTACTCGTTGGATATTTCGCGTGCTACAAGGGCTACACATGTGGAAGTTTATTGAATGTTTTAGAAGTGATTATAAAATTTGACAGTTTATGCAGTTGAAATTCAATGCGTGTTTCTTTATCTGTGCGGAATCGCGAATTATCATGTTTTGTAATCAGAGTAAACATTTGTTGGCACTCTGTATTACGTATTAATGTATGGTATGTCATGCGGTCACTTATAATATATCAATTTTGTATTTATTTAATACAGATAAATTTTAAAAGACAACCTCTGATTTATATGAAAATGTAATAAATATATGATAAATGAATCAACCAAATAAACAAATAATGGTAATTGTTGCATAAGTTTAAAACGAATTTTTGGCAAATGAATAGTAACTTCAAAGGATATTTTTTTAAAGGAAAAGGACCAATATTTTCCTCAATAAACTAAACATTGAATTACATTTAGCAGACCCCTTTCTAAAAATCTACAGCTCACTCACTAGCGCGAATAATAGTTTACACGTGACGAGGTGTTAAATTCACTAAATGTTGGATGGTTGCAGAGGCAAATTGAAAATACTTCTGTTTAATCATTTTCGGAAACTTATTTTATTCTAGTATTCATAATCAGATGTCTTGGTTAACATTATTGTGCAAAACATTAATGTATCTTATATTCAAAAAGTTTGGATAGTATTGTTAGGAATTTTGTGCACGGATATATTATTTTAATGCAGTTATGTGTGAAACTGTTGTATTTTTCTGTATAGTGTAACATGAAAATCTACAGAGATTATGCTATGCCGGAAAAACACGATTACAGGGGCAAATCTTTTTAACACTCAGTAAATGGCTGTGTCGCTCGTTAATTTGGCTGAATTATCGCTGAATTCGGCGATAGATTGCCCACTTTGCCAAAACTGTAGGTAATTTGGCGATAGTTTGGTTCTGTCCCTCTGTATAACTGCAATGAATATTGTAATTGAATAACTGTTATTGATATCTTATGTAGCTGTAACCATAATTCGGCCCTCATATGTCTTCCAGTAATTTTGAGAAGCAGAAAGTGCTAGAAATATCTGTGTGGCCGGGTTAAATCTATATACGCCCGACGAGAATAATAGTTCCTTAGTTGTTATCTGTTTGTTCAATGTGAGTTTGGAGCACTGAGATATCGCCGGGTTAGTTTCGCTCTTTAGATACGCTTTGCATTGCCTTATGTTTAGCGCTCCTAGAAGTTTGAAGTGCAACTACTGATTATAGTCTGTGATTCTGTAAAGATTTGTACTGCTGTTTTTTGTGGAAATTTTCAGAATTGTAAAGCGGTTTCGTTGATAAAATAAATTCTGTCAAACTGTCGTTGGATCTGTGTGCATTCAATCTATTATGTTATGTAATAAATACTTATCCAAATTGTAATGCTTATCTTAATTCAGTTATCAGTAATTGAAGTTACACTTATCTTAATTGCAATGCTTATCTTAATTCAGTTACCAGAAATGGAAGTTATTAATTTGATTTTATATTGCTCTGTTGAAAAGTAATTGTTGTTAATTTTTTTTAAAGGACAGTTTTGATTAACTCTGAATTTAAGTTGTTTGTGTTAATTTTTTCTCTAAGTGTTGTTTGGTTTGGTTAACCATTAAATTTTTATTCTTAAACTCAAAATCTTAACTTGGTTCTTATACTCTTTGTTTAATTTCTGGTTAGGTTGACCCTTAAGGCCATTTTTACTTTAAATTTTAAAGTTCTCTGTTTATTACACTAGTTGGTGTATAAAGTTTATTAAGTTTTGTTTAACGTACCCCTCTTTCTGGTAAAGTCTTGAATCCATATTTTCTGACTGGTGGTAAAGTTATTTATGGTGTTGAAGAAACGTTCTAAAGAAACATGAATTTAGCTGTGTAATTATTATATTTCTACTGTAGAAACGTTCTTAAGAAACATGAATTTAGCTGCGTAATTATTATATTTCAACTGTAAAAACATTCTTTAGAAAATGAATTTAGCTGTGTAATTATTATATTTCAACCGTAGAAACATTCATCGGTGTTTAATTTAATTTAGTTAATCATTCCTGATTTTTGCAACTCATTTTCGTAAATTATTACTTTGTGATGAAAGAGCATAATTTATAGCCTTGTTTTCGAAATTTCCCTGGGAAAAAAAATACCTTCCGATTCTCAGAATGCTTATCTCTGCCACATAGTCATCTGGGGATCGCTTAACCAAAAGGCTCATTTTCTGCACCCCCCCTTCTAAAGGGTTTTTTTTGTGTGTGCATTTGTGCTGCGCAGGAGTTTTGTCACGAGGGTAACTGGGAGTTCGTTAGGCTTCCACCCATGTAACAGTGACACTCTGGGCGAGGATAGGTTTAAAAATGTGTTTAATTCATTTGTGGCGGATAGTTGATTGACCCCTCCTCTGAACGAAAAAGTTTCGAGTTACGAGAGGTTCGCCAACTGAGTTTTCCTCTGAAGTCTTTTCCACCTTTCTGCCATAGATACTCCTCATAGGGTTGCCTTAAAATTGGCGACTTTTGGAACTTCAAGCATCGCCAAGCCGGGGGCTGGCGTGAAGAAGAAAAAGAGCCTGCAGCGGTTTTCAAGTGAGGGGAATCGGAAGTTTTCTTCAAACACGAAGCAATTGCTGAGATCGAGATTTTTTTAACCTGACTGAAAGAAACGGCGGCAGAAGTTTCCGAGAAGAAACATACCGAGGGTTGGGAACGCATAGAGGATCGAGTCTAAAGATTGTAAGGGCGGAAGGCCCAGTATTTTTCCGATACCAACTAAAATGTATTCTTCTTCTCTTTATAGATATCAATATTATTCCAGGATTGCAAGACACCGATCTTGCTCCTTATTGTAATCCAGCAGATGGAGCAGCGTTGTAACCAGTGAAAAATATATATTTTTTGTACTGTAAAGATATGCCATCTTCAGTGTTTCTGTAAACACCTAAAAAACCGACTACCGCCACTAGTATGTATCAACAATGTTGTAGTAATTTTGTTTAATTCCTAATAAACGTTAAGCTTAAATTTACCTAAACTAGTTTGTTTTACTACTGAAGAACACTGGGCCACGTAAGTGAATGGGTTTTGCAAACTATTGTACATAACGCATTAACGTGCAATATTACATTTCTTGTATTATCGATATGGTTTTGATAACTATACTTGTTTGATACACATTTATCTCACCAATATTTTGTTTCAGTGTATGACACACCTTTCACCCTTTTGCAGTTAGTGTTGTTATGATTACTATAGTATTATATTTGTACGATCATGGCACCCATAAATAAATTAATAATGTTAAATTTAAAAGTAATGATACAACATTTACGAACTCCCATGCGCACAACAGCATTATGAAATCTGGGATTCAAATGAGCTATTCTCGAGACTTGCCTGTGCAGTAATTGTGTGTTGAATATAATGAATGCATTACGTTGTTACATCACGAGCGCTTACTCTCATGTTGAAGCAACAGATTTAAGAATGCGTGGGAACAATTAGTCCATTCAAGTGGGATCTAGACTTTATAAGCTTTGATATTTTAAACCCTTAACCTTTTCTCCGGAGAGGAATTAGTCGATTTTAAAAGTGTCATCAGGCGTCAGGGAAGAGACGCTTTTGTCAGGGTTAAATGAATGAATCGTAACCCCCATACAGACTCGTCGCGTCATGTTTTTAACTCCCTGAATGCGAGGAAAGCATTCAAACCAGTGACGTTGTATCAAAGCATTGCGCAGTCACACAACGCGCTGTGTCAAGATCAGTCAAAGCATAAGTCACTGAAAAAGACGGGAATCAGACTGCACTTCCATTCCCTTTAGCAAGATAAAATTTTAAAAAGCGCGCCATTGGTGATCGTTATTGTTGAATTTCAGATAGGAGACTTCTGAACACGAATGAATGGGATCTCCTAAGTACTGCGACATCCTTTAATATCTTTTGAGTGTGATAAGTAAGCGTCTCATGTTTATTTTGTTCGAATACCTAAATATGTTCTGACAGCTCGCAGAATGAGAAAAGAAAGCTTGCTAAAGCAATTTCAGAAGCAAAACGTGTATATTTTTTGGATTAAAAAAAGCAAATATTTGAGTTTTGAAGGACGGGGAAGGGATTAAGGGATATTATTTGGCTAATAAATTAGCTTTCGATGTATTACTGAGACTTTATTATGTAGAAAGAGCCAATTTTTATTTTAATGTACTTAAGTAGGAAATGGTATCCGTTTAACCCAACAAAAGTCGAAACCTCAATCTGCAGAAATCTTGTTGATCTTTCTTACGTTATACTAAATGAGATGTTCGATAGTATGCACTTTTTACTGGCGCATAAGTGGGACACTGATTTCTGCGTCAAAGGTTTTTCAGCATAACATATATTCACTCTCATATTTAGTATTACCAAATTTATTATCAAGTAATTATATTACCAAATTTTTTCTCGTATCCACTGTTTTCAGCATACACATTGAATTTCAAAACTGCTGTTTATACGATAAGCGTAGATTCATTTATATAAGGCACAATCTGGAAACAATATGTTCATTTTGACAGTCCTAATAAAGCTTATCGGAAACAAACTAGCTCATATTCCTTGCACAACAAACAGCCCGACGATGAACCGATTCAGCCAACGTGTTTTAAAACAATTTTTTCTAAATCTGAATGCTCACTTTAATTTCTGCTGTTTCTCACGCTTTAGTGATTCAATGTATTTATGCTAAAAGTAGAATGGTCTCTAATGATAAGTATATTCTATTTCTTAAAGCAAAATCAGGAAGATTTTATCTCCTTGTGAATCTGAAAGTTCATATGAAATAGTTCTATTAAAAGAAAGTTTTCCCTGTTTTTATTTTAGTTAGAGAGGATTTCTATGTAACTATCCGTAAAGTAATTTAGAGCTTTAGAAAAATTTGCATAGTGCATTTGCTTCTAAACAACACACCAAAGCAATTTGCTTAATGGATCGAAATTGCTTTCTTCTTCCTGTTGCAATGTGTAGCCGCTGCAAATATTCAGCCATCCGAAACCAAGTACATGGAAATCCCGATCCTTTGAGAACACGAAGTAAAATCCACAAGAAAAAATTATTTCTCTTATTCTTAAGGAATTCTTTTCGTATTCCACACTTTTTTTTGAGAAACGCCCGTTGTAACGCTAAAAATAACAACAATTTCAGTCAATACAGCTGCTCTTACCACTCGCGTAGAAAAATGTCCTTTTCGCTCCTACATCAGCAACTCGTTAAGAAGGGAGAATACGTGCATCGTTGAACAGACAACTCCGAAATCGCTCCACCTGTTTTCTCCTCTCCTTCGAGCAGGGAATTCGATATTTGAATATTTATCTGTTATTTTCAGTAAATGGTGTCCGAACTGCGATGTTAATTTAGGAGAGACGTGAATATATTCTGGAATTCGATTCTAAGATGAAATTTTCGATGATTATCATGATTTCCTTTCTCTTCTTTTAGTAACATTTCTTTTTGAAGGAAAAATGAATAGAATAAAGTTGAATAAATGTGCATTTGGTATTTCTAAGCTGTGTTACCATCTGATGTCTGCAAGTGGCAACAGAAGAAAGATTCATGATTTAAGTCATTTTTGTCGCATTGTTTTCAGTTTATCGGAAAACAATCAGCCTAAAAATCATTCAAATCTTTAGTAATGCGAATAATACATGTTATTATTTTAGAGAATGAAAACTGTTCAAAACATAGAGAATAAAATTATCATAAAATGTAGCTCTGAAAAATTTGAGTAAAAATAGCCATTAAATTTTTAAACAATATGCAATCAAATCTACGGCATCCGTCATCAGAATAGATGAGCGACAAACCGTCAACAGATGCCACAGAAAATATATTTAATTTCTCATTTTTAAACGATGAGTCATTCTCTAAAGATCTGTAATTAAAAGTAAACTTTTCTTCTGTGATTCTGATATATTATTAGAAGCCTAGCAAGCGTTTTTGTAAAATGACGAGCATTACACCCACAAATTACCTTACACTATTATAATGAATCACTGCCCAAACCAAAAAGTATTGTACTGCCCAAACGTCTTCCGTCGGGGACATGTATTAATGCTATATACACTGCGGGAAAAAAAAGGAGAGTTTTATATCTCCCGTTCTAATGAGTCGATTGACGGAATTCAAATTGCGTTTTGCATCTCTCAAAATATATATAGCATTGTTTTAATATAGGTATTTGGACACAAAATCAGGCTTTTTGTTTTTTTCAAAAGACGCACCATTTTTTCCATATTTCGATTCTACGCCTAAAATTATGTCTAGATATTAAATTTTGTAATTTTTAGTGAGCAATTTATGGAGAAATGTAAAAATTTATATTGGCAGGTTTTTTTTTAGTCGCGCCAAGAATAATTCACACGGCGAAATTCTTAATTTATAGCAACATATTTTCCTTTCCTTTTTTGCATTGTCTACGAGAGGAAAATAATACAGACCTTCAAATAATTTTAGCAAAGCGCATAAACCACATTTTCGTTACGAACTCTTGAAATAAATATGCCAAATTTCATATAGCACCAAAATGTAAATTCGCGTATATCTTAGACAATATTGGCCAAAAACTTTAATTTTTTGCAGATATGCTTAGCAATACATCTACGTAAGATTGTGGCAAAATTTTATAGGTAACTAGCCGCTGCGCGGCCAGCCTTCGTCTGGCTTTTAAGTGTACCGGAAAAATGCCTAAAGAGAACACCAAACATTAAATTTGAAAACTGCACAGAATTTTACTCTGCAGAACAAATTTATCGAAAAAGAAACAAACAACAATGGAAAAAAATTCAGTTAAAAATGATTACATATA
>KK113312.1:259463-294802 GCA_000611955.2 Stegodyphus mimosarum | reverse complement strand
AAACTGGGGCTTTTCATTATCTGGCAACCTCCGCCCCGCGAGATGGCCACGAATTAGTTTCCCTCCTTCTTAATAGGCGCGGTCTTAACATCCGTGCCCTGGGGTGTTCTGCAGTTTCTTCGAATGTGCCCTTCAGCACCGCAGTTCCAGCACTTTACGAATGGTTTCTTGTCACCAGTATTCCGTGTCAAAGCATTCACCTTTCTGGTTAAATCGTCTAGGCGAGCAGTAATTGGATCCACTGGTTCTTGTATGTGAGCAGCTCTGATTGGGTGGCGGTCTCTACGAGTGGCTTGCTGTGCTGCCTCGAATTTCAGGGCGTACACTAGAGCGCTTTTCAAGTCCTTCACATCAGCCATTCGCAGTGCTTTCTGTATTTCAGGATCCCGGATGCCGTCGATGAAGTATTGCAGTGACAGGATTTCTCTTGTTTCTGTCGGACACTCCGAAGAGGCGAGGTGGGACAGCCTTTCAACATCCGTGGCGAGCTCCTGAAGTGTTACCGTAGGGTTCTGTTGACGAGATTTTAACTGAAGCCTGCTATAGTATTTTAAACACTTCTCTCCAAAACGCAGCTCCAATGCGCCGGACAGAGCTTCGAAATCTAGCCTTTTGTTTTCGGGAAGAGTCTGAAGGATATCCGCTGCGTCTGCTCTCAGAGAAGCGGCAAGATGACAGGCCTTAGCTTGGGAATCCCATCCATTAGCTTCCGCAACTATAGAAAATTGTGTCTTATACACTTGCCAGGAGGTCTTCCCATCATATGTCGATAGCTTCAGAGAGGGATGCGCAGACATGGCTAGAAATTTAACAGTATCGGAATTGCTTCCTGCCGTCACTACGAATTTCTTTAAAGTATCAACTTCTTTCGCAACCGCAGAAACCTTGTCATCAATTTGTTGTTCGATTTGGTGTTGGACGGCAGAGACTCTTCCTTCGATTCGTTGCTCCACCGCAGAAACTCTTCCTTCTATTTGTTCAACTTTATTTTCAACAGCGTCAATTCTGCCTTCCATGGCTCGAATTTATTTTCTATTACGCTGGTAATTTCTCTTTTCATTTCCTCTTGGCCTTCTTCAATCTTTTCTTGAACAGAATTCATTTCATTTTTAACAGATTCCTGAACTGCCTTTATTTCTTCCTTAACAGATTTCTCCATCTTTTCTTGAACAAAATTCATTTCATCTTTAACAGATTCCTGAACTGCCTTCATTTCTTCCTTAACAGATTTCTCCATCTTTTCTTGAACAACATTCATTTCATCTTTAACAGATGCTTGACCAGCTTTCATCTCTTCTTTAACGGATTTTATCTCTTCTTTAACAGAATCTTTCATCTCATCTTTAAATGCAGCAAAGGCTGCCATAAATTGCCTTAATTGTTCTTCCATTGCTCTAGTTAATGGCATTCAAAATATCCCACTGCTGACACCAAAAATTGTTACGTGCGTACGGGTTCGTTATATATTGAATGCACAAGTCGTAAAAAGTTAACAAAAATTTATTCTTTCCACAAGAAATAAATTAAAATGCTGAAATATTTCTTCACAAATCTTCGCACAATATCACAATATCTCAAACGTTTAGCAAAAACTCAGTTCAAAACAGATAAAATAGTTCTATCTCACAGCGAAATCGCTACAATCAATACAGCATTAAGTAAACAAACAGCAGTTCGTTTTTTTACAGCTACTAGTATAACAGCAACAACAACAACTACTAACTAACTGAGATGAGGTGTTTCACCTCGGCTTTTATAAGCTTTTTAATTATCAGTAGAACAATCACGATTTTTCTAGATTTTTCTGGATGGCAACAGTAATTACGAGATATTTATTTATTAAGCATTAAATGCACGCGCTCTTTTATTTTTATTGCTATTTTTTTTCGGCGTAGCTTTCTCTTCAAAAATCGTCTGCGTTGCTAAGGCAACATGAAGCAAATCTAATTACAATTCTAAATAAATAGCCAAATAAATGTGAAATTCGTAATAATATGTAGAGATACACCAAATTCAATTTACATTGAGGAGCTAAAATTTTGAGAGCTAAGCTTGTTAAAACTACTCGTGCGATTTTTACAAAAAGTCCGATTTTGTATCAAAGCACTTATATTAGACCAATGTTACATATAAATCTAATATATATTCTAAGTCGCGATTTCGGGACATAAAAAACACAACTTGAATTTCGTCGATCGGCCCAGTAAAGCGGATGATTTCGAAATATAGAACTGTCTTTTTTTTTTTTTTCTAATTTTAAGGCAGTGTACCTATATTCATTCTACTGCGAAGGCGCACATAAGAGTTGCGTACTTTGAAAGTGGTGTAAGTCCATTTTTAAGCTTTTCATATCAATAGACAGTTCCCAAATATATCCTTCAAAATTTTCCTCATTTTGTCAATATAAATTTACGTAGTTAATGAAATTACAAATATTATTACTTTAAAAGTGATGCAAATCCACTTTCCGCAAATTCATAATATTTAGTTCAAAGCGTTTATATTTTTATGCTGAAAACACGTAAAATGAGCAATGCCCTTGCCGGAACTTGAACCTGGACCTCTGGAATACGTGTCGAGTGTGCTACCGCTACACCACAAGGCATGCAGAAATGAGGTAGAAAATACCTTTTAAATTTAAATTTTCTTATTTAAGCAATGATCTGAGATTACGTCAAAGATTGATACAACATTGAAATTTTAAAAACGATTATGCGAAGTTACTGAATTACGTGCAATTAATTCCAAACATTTTTGTTTATTTTTTCAGAATCAGACATAGAATATAGCTTTAACTCTCATAAAAAGAATGATATTCGAATATATTTTTATTCAGGGTATAAGGCATTTCCCCCGCCTTCTTCGCATGCCTTCGTGGTGTAGTGGTCAGCACTCGACGTGTTACCGAGAGGTCCCTGGTTCGATTTCCGGCGAAGGCGTTGCTCATTTTTCAATAGCTCTGCTTCCAAAAAAACCTAATGTCTCTACAAGCGGCGCCCGAACTAAAAAGGTGGTGGATGATGATTCTCCACCACCAAAATTTGGCGATTGGGGCCCCTAACCCTCAGTCGGCCTTTAAAAGTGAGAGCATATAAGGTATTTCTCCCGCCTTCTTTGCATGCTTTCGTGGTGTAGTGGTCAGCACGCTGGAAGTGTAATGGAGAGGTCTAATGTCTCTAAAAGGGTAAGTTTTAAATTACTTAATATATGAGTAGATTAAAATTCCCTAATTTAAGCGTTCCTGAAACTATGGGTTGCGACTCGATTTGGAGTCGTAGCCTACAGGGGTTGCCACATAGTCCACCTATACGGGTCACAAAAATTTAATTCAGATTACAGAAATTTAATTAATGGGAATTTTAAAGAAATTACTTCAGTTGACATTAATGAAATTAATCACTGTTGGTATGAAGCCCAAAAGGAAAATGTCCTCCAGTGATCCAGAATTAAAACTTGTCCGTAAAAATCCTTGACTGAATTCTGGATCGGAGTTTTAGAAATTTTCGGAATGGCAGTGAAAGGTTTTTTTTCTTCCTCCTTTCTGCATGCCTTTGGGATGTAAAGGTAGCACATTTGACGTGTGTTCGAGAGGTCGAGGTTCGAGTCCCGGTGAGGGCGTTGTTCATTTTTCACGTCTCCAGCATCCTATTGACGTTATTGACGCTACAGCATGAAATGTTCTTCTGCATTGAGCACCACATATTTATGTGAAACGACCATTTAGTAAGCTTAATGAAATTTAAGCTCTTATGATTAAAATTTAACTTCACTATGAACTATAGTGTTTAAGAGTTAACTAACTCTTAAAAATTCGAAAATCTTTTATAAACTTAAGTAAAGAATGGTGAAATATGCTTACTCCAGCAGTGTCAAATATTGCATCAAGATTTAAATTGTGGTGCAGCAAATTACAAGCACATACGCCTTACGAAAATACGATGTTTTTCATCCATTTTTGAAGACTTGAAAAAAATCCTAGAGTTACTCCTTTTCATATGTACTGTACTCTTTATAAAAGAAATAATTACGTAAGGAAAATATTTACTTTCATATGTCTTTATTCCATATTTCATGTATGGAGCAGCGAAATATTACGATGATAAAAAGGAAAGGGAGTCGGGAATGAAAAAAGTTTAAGAAACCCTGAAATATTTTATTCCAAAAGAATGACTGAATTTGTAAACTTCAGTATCATGCAAGATTATGGACGTCTTCGCTTCGTTAAAGGTATTTTTGATAAAATATAGTAAAAGTACGTCCTTCCTATGATTAACAGGTATCATTCCATAAATTTGTCTATTACAACATCTAATTCATATTGGTTTTATTAGCAGTAATTTTTTAGCATGAATGAGCGTATTCCCCAAAATTTAATAATATAAAACAAGTCTGTTAATTCTCCAATGTTTTAAATTTTATAGTATTATTCATATTATTATTTCTTCTGATTTATGCTTTAATAAACGTTTAGAACTTATGAATCATAATACAACTCAGGAGTTTAAATTATTAAATGAATTACTTAATCAATGTATTCTTTTTTATTTTGTAATTGAATGCCGCGTATTTATGTTTCTTCGAATATCAAAATAAGTATTTAAGTTAAGTATTCTGTGAATAAATAATAAATTACGTAAGCTTTAAATTTAATAATGAATTATTCCGCTCCTATTTTTTTTACATCTCCTGCTGGTTTTAATAATACGTAAAACAATTTAAGCATGAAACACAATAAGATGCACAAAATTTCGATTTATTCAAAATATCGTTTCAGCTATTCATAATGAATTATATTTGTCAAATAACAAGCGAAATAAACAATTTATTAATTTGCGCATAACCAATGTGTTAAATTAGTGTTTTAATCTACAAATATGCAACCATGAGAATTTTACATTTTCTCCATTGAAAAATGACCATACCCAAATAATATAATCTTTTACAGCGTTTCTAGTATATCATTAAAATATAAAGAACCAAAAATATATCACTTCTTTTCTTGCTGCTGTTCTTTTTAAATTCGTTTAACTTTCTAGAAGTATTTACAACAAAACAGTACGTTGACTAATAACAGACAACCTCTCACTGGAAGTACATTACAGAAAACGAGACATTTGCTTTCGTTATTATTTTATAAGAGCCAAAACTTACAAAAACTTTCTGAAATTTTTTATAAATATAAATAAATGACTGATTTCTAGAAATTTCTTTCTCTTCCATAATTCACAATTCAAATTATAAAACGATTCCACGTAGGATGGAACTTTACAATGAAAATCTATAAAAGTAATGCTTTGTTACCTCCTAATAAAATTTGAGATATAGTTAGGATTAATTCATTCAGAATTATCCGAGCTGACCAGAAATGTCATCTTTTCGATATCCATCTAACATATGGTAATTCGATTAGGCATTCAACTGGTTGTGTTTTAGCAGCGTATTTGTTTTTCAGAAAGGAGTGTGTGTTTATTATGGGTTCTAGTTTCACATCTAGAATCATTGAAATTTGCGCGTTGCCTATTTGAAGCTTTGCAGCCTACTTTACGTTGCGTTTAATATTTGCATGCAGGGGTTACAAAACGCATACATATTATTGAAATTTAAGAGGTTTAAAATATCGCTGTGTGTGTCAATGAAATGCATCACTGTAATTGAACTTAATGAATTTTCCCATGCCGCAAAGCAAGCATATCGGGCTGTAGTTCACCTTCGTTGCCTGAAGAACATGGGACAAATTAAAGCGAGTCTTCTTTGCAGCAAATTAAGAATCGCTTCCGTTAAGAAAATGCCTATTCTACGTTTAGAACTATGCGGTGCTGTGCTGTTAGAATAATCGATGAAAATTGTGATAGATGCTCTAAAGGTTAATATTGATCGAATTTTCCTTTACACAAGCTTAAGAATTGTTTTGGATTGGATCACAAAACATTTACCTCATTTGAAGTTATTTGTAAAAAAATATTGTTATTATAATCCAATAACTTACAAGATAACCCTTGTGATAAGAAGTGTGAATATAAATAAAAGTGAAATTTGTCATTTATGATTGTTCGGTCAGTCATTTTTGCACGAGGAAGCACAAGTCAACCCTTCTGCAGAGAATATGATACTCTATTTATCAGGATTGGTAATTCTTTTTATCTGCTTGGCGAACAGGACGTGTCCTGACTGGACAGTGAGTTTGATTGCAAACTATGCCCTATGGAGCGTAGCAAAGACGACGAGATGAGAAGGGTTAAAATTACCCTTTGTTTTTCCACGATTTCACAGTCGCTCCCGAACTTCGGGATACAAAAACCAACCAGTTGTGGTCTGAGCGCAGAAATATAAGACTACTAACTAACTAAAATTAAAATAAGAGTTATAATATTTCACACAGATGACTAACACTAAGATTGGCCTTTTAAATTTCTTCGTATGTAGTATGCAAACTGCCGAAAACTATAATGCGTCTCTAGCTTTCAAAAGGACTAAAACCTCTGGCCTTAAGGGCGGACAGTAGCTGATGGCATGCTCACGTGAAGTCTTGTGGCCAGATGGCTCACTCTCTCTCCTTCTACTCTCTTCTTGGCAAAAGGCCACAACTTAAATACTTAAGCGTTAGCAAGTACAATTTTCATAAACATATATACGCGTTAATTCTGGCCGGAAGTGGAAAATAAGAGATGATAGTATAGTTTTAAAACAAAATAAACGTTAGTCAATCTTAAGATCCTTACATATTTACGAGAGTTATTACGAACGTACCCAATGAATGTAGTGGATTTGTACAAGGATTAGATAGTATTGATAGCATTGTAAACTGTTCATTATTCATTAAGCTTCAACGAGTGACTGCTTGGTGTTTAAACTTTATTGAAATGGCGAAACACTGCGAAAATGTTGGTTGCTTATCAAGTGATGAATTTTCTCGCTCTCTGATGTAATTGTTAGAAACGCTACAATCTTTCCTGAAACAATTCAATACATAAAAAAAGAAACCTTTACCACACGCTAGTGACTTGGAAAATTTGTATTAATTTCTAGATTTTGAAGGAATATTAAGTGTTGGTAGACGCTTGCAGAATTCTTCATTTGTACTTCATCAGAAGCACCTAATATTACATTGTTATCTCCGTTTTACGTAGCCTGTTTTTAATAATTATTTTTTTTACCACATTCATATAGGTGCTGGAAGAAAGCTTTCGTGCATCAGATAACCATCAGCTCAAATTAATCCTTCGAGATTATTTAAACACACAGCTATTGATTTTGTTGGGCCTTTCACCATACAGACTTTTTCCACTAGAACAAAGAATCTTAATAGTTGTATTGTTTGTATTTTTATGCTTTACTGTTAAATGTATTCATCTTAAAATTGTTCATAGATTAATAAGTGAACCCTACCTTGATCCGTTGAAAAGATTTGTAGCATGTAGATGTAAACCTTCTGAAGTGTTTGGTGATAATGGCACGAATATCCTCGGAGCAACCAGGATTTATGTAAAATTATTGGAGATTTTTAATGGGAATAAAAAATGAAAGATTATACCTCATCAGAGGGAATAAAGTGGAATTTTAATCCATTAAGTTCCTTATTTTGGAGACCTGTGTAAGAGCGGAATTAAATCATTGAAATAACATTTAAAGACAATTATTGGAGAAACTATTTTGTGTAATAAGATGTTAATTCAAGGTCTCTTTACTCTGTATCCAGAGATTCTAAGGTAGTATCAGTCCTCACCTCTGCACATTTTTCATTTGGTCATGTTTTGTAGCTTTACAAAGTTGTGACTGTCTGAAATTTCTAATGAATAAACCTAGTAGATGTGAACTGGTTCAAACATTTACGCAAATAATTTGGCAAGGTGTTCAACTGAATATTAAAAAAACTGCACCAAAGATAAAAATAGTCAGGACTAGTGAAATTAAGAAATGGGATGTATTAAATAAAAATCCTGATAATGCCGGTTATTTCAGACGGCATCTTCCAAGAATTGACAAAACGCACCAGAGTAAGGATAATGTTGTCATAATCGTTACAACTAGAAATTAAACAGGAACATATCACATATTAGCGTTAAGTAACGAAAATTTCTGCTTTACCATTTGTAAAGTAATTTGATTATTGATTATTGTCATAAATATATGCTATTCATAGGGATTTTATATATTTGGTTACTTTATAAGTGATATTGCATGAATGTAATGATATATGATTTTGTAGAACCTATTTTAATTTGAAAAAGGTTTTGATGAATTAAGAGTTTATTTTTAACTGCCGCAATATCTCTTAGTCACGAGAACGGGAGGGGGCAGGATATGGCGCTTTTCTTGACGCGATTCTCTTCTTCTCGAGGTTTTAACTTTTCGTGAACCTTTTTTATTCTAGCTGAAGATGGGCTTTATGTAACGTGGTTCCTTTGAGAGCTGTTAAATGTGGTAGTAGAAATAATAAATATTATATCAAGTTACATAATAACTAGTAAGTTACACTGTTGAATTAAATAAGCAAACCCTTGTCTGTAGTTTGCCAAATTTACAATCAGTTTAAATGAAAAAGTTTTGACCTTTAGTTTTGTTTTGTTTGAATTTGCAAAACAGATAGTATAACTGATGTCCTAACCGTTAAATCACCAAAGCACATGACACGTGTGCTGTGATTAGTAACACTGTGTTTAATAAAAACATCTGCTTTGTAAAGGAATTTGATAGTAACTTTGGAATATTATGCGATATTATGCATCCTCAGCAACTTACGCTAAATCCCTAGCGTCCATAATTACTTCGTCATTTAAGGCGACTGGAGCAGGCTAAAATCCCCTCCTTTGGAAACAGATACAGAGAAAAGACGATACTTGGAAAGAACTAGGCGGTATAAATGCCAGCACACGAATTAGAGACTGAGGGATTGATATGGCACACAGTATTATTTCACAAGAGTGCGCGGGAAGATGGACTTAATTTCATTAACATTAAGTCGTTTTAAGTGATACTAAATCAGAATTTCTATTTAAACTTTAAATACATGTAATTAAGTTGAAGAGGCATTAAGTACTTTTTGAAAGCAGGAATCATGAAAAATGAGCAATGCCGTCGCCGCGACTCGAACCACGGAGCTCTCGAATAAGTGCCGAGCGTGCTTGACCATTATACTACGAAGAAATGCAAAGAAGGCGGAAGAAATACCTTATATACTCCCTTTTTAAAGAGCAGCTGGGGATTAGGGGACCCAATCGCCAAATCATGGTGATGGAGAATCATCATCCACCACTTTTCCTAGTTCGGACGCCACTGTAGAAACATTAGGTATTTTGGAAGCAAAAGACGTGAAAAATAAGAAGTGCCATCGGTGGGACTCGAACCACTGACCCCTCGAATTCGGGCCGAGCGTGCTGATCACTACAACAGGGGGGCATGCAAAGAAGGCGTGAAAAATGCTTTATAAAGTAACAAAATTATCTTTCATAACCTGCAAATATATATCAAATGTGGTAAAAGACATACACAAAAATGAAGGTAATCCAATATTTATTGAGACATATAGCATGCAGAAAAAAATATATGAGAAAAATATATTCTAAAAGAAATTATTGTTTCTTTTGCAAAAGTCACTCTGCGTTATCTTCTTAAATGACCAGTCGAACGATCTCCTAATGTTGTACATCTAACCCACATGATACTCCTGTAACTCCTTGAAGCAGACTATCTTGACCATCGAACCAAAAATAGCCCTCACAATAAAATATCAGAGAATGGTTATCCAGATGGAAGAAATAAAAATACAACGAGACTCTCTCATGTGCCGAAAAAGATTGGACGGCGAAGTGACAGCGAATGATTTCGAGCCAATTTCTGGCAGGCTGGGGAATAAAAAATAAAGAGAAACTTTGTAAGGCTCAAAAGTTGTATCGAGATTTAGATCGAAATCCTTGATGCTGTTATCGATACCTCTAAATAAATCTTTTCCTTTTGTACTTTGGCAGCATTCAACCAGTAAGCTCATAGAAGCATACTAGCGCTAAGTAGTCCCGTGTAACAAGAGAATAAAGGTTAATTAGACTGGGTATTAAAGTACATTTTATATGAAGTGTGTTATGATTAACAAGATAATCATTCTTAGAATAAAGGTAAAAAAGGGCTTATCTTTTCGGTCGATCTTCTTTCTCGTTCTTCTCCAAATTTTCCCGGAAAATTGTTATTAATTGCACCCATCAAAGGCACTACTCATCTCAAAAAAGACAGGCTTCTAAGATAATAAGATACCTTTAATTTACATTACTAACTAATTACATACACGACACAGAGAGAACATACCGGTTACATCTTTAACTGAAACGTAAATTACAAGTTCTAAAGTTCAGTTATAGTTCTGTTTCATTTTGGCTACGCGCATGCGCAAATCATGTGGTGTTTGGTAACCGTTTTAACGACGAGAGTTTCAACAAAGTGTGTTTCGTAAATATTTAGACACTTTAAATTCAGTGTTTGCTAAATTATTTTTGTTATAATTTATTTTAAATATTTTAGAAAATGTACAGAAATAAATAATATTTTGTTAAAGCCTATTTTATTTAGTTAAGC
The DNA here is from genome assembly GCA_000611955.2 of Stegodyphus mimosarum. NCBI lineage: Eukaryota > Metazoa > Arthropoda > Arachnida > Araneae > Eresidae > Stegodyphus > Stegodyphus mimosarum. The sequence continues at coordinate 284,239 of KK113312.1, read as the reverse complement.
TAGATGTATTCTCATCGTCCCAAACATTCTTTCTTGGAAGATAAATGTTCTTCATTCATCTTGCGATCTTCCACTTTTCCAAATTACACTCTTCAATCTGAATAACTTCGTTGAAACCATTGACATGCCAATGCTTCTAATGAAGAAACTTCAAAATTTGATGGACACATAATTCTAAAACTATATTTATATCCAGCTTGTCTTTCGTATTTACTTCAATTCTTCCGATGTGTTTCCATTATTGCATTTCCTATTGCGTGGACTTCTTAGCGGCATTTCAGAACTTTTCTTAGACATTCTGAACAGTTCTGTCAGTTTCAAAATTATCACTAATTAGACTCATGGAGAAATCGTGCAGTTGGATCTTTTGGAAATTTTATTTCAAAATCTCTTTGCATTTTAGCATAAGACTTTAGAGAAACTTTTCTTTGTTTAAATTTACGTTTGACTCTATCATTTCACATCATTTACGACTGAAAGGAGACAACATTAAGTGATTTACCAATTGTTAAAATATGTTTGCGTTTTTGGGACACTTGCATATGATATTCAGCATGAAACTGAATTGTGTACACATAAGAGCGCGATAATTATTAATTTCGAAATGCTGCCTTCAGTAACATCTAGGTTACAATATCATAATGTTTAGCTATGGAAATGAATAAGGTCCGAAAACTGCCTTACTGCATCGTTGTTCTTAATGTTATTTCGGTAGTATTGTATTGTTGATCGTTTAATGAAAAGTGGAAAACAAAATGCCGCAAAGATTGGAAAAAGGAAAAAATGGTACACAGAATCAATTCTTATCCTGAATAATGTTACTGTGTAGTTGCTTAACATAAAGTTAACTTATTCTTCCTATATCTCGCGAATATGTACTAACATTAGTATTATAATACATTAAAACTTTTAGGTCGAGCATAATTCCTAACTCGCAGATCAGTGATTGCTGCTCTAGCATCAATTCTTCATTACAGAATTATCAATTTCCACGAGTTTTTTTACTTTACCCCAAGCTTAGCATCAATAAAAGGGAATTTTTTCTATCAATTTCTCCACGAAGGTATGTACACGTAAGCAGACATAAATCCAGTGTTTTGCCAGCCCCAATCAATAACCTGAGGTATAACAATAGAAGAGAAACACGCCAATGTGACAATCAAATTCGCTGAAACAACCTTGTATTTGGCGTACATTTACAAAAATCACTCAATCGGTTCCGAGGGCAGCTACAGGTCCCTCCTCATCAGGAGAACGCCAAATACAAGGTTGCCTTAATCGCCAAATACAAGGTTGTTTCAGCGAATTTGATTGTCACATTGGCCCGACCTTAATCTTTGGGATGCTCTCGGCTGTGCTGTATCTTCACGTTTCCCACCTCCAGCCACTCTTATTGAGCTGGAAACTGCTCTACAAGAAGAATGGCGATTGCTTAATTGTGCGGTGGTTGACAATCTAATTGAAAGCATGGTCACAAGATGTTAACTTTGTATACAGATGAGGGGAGATGACATACCCTATTAAAGTCCTTTTTTTCATTTTATGCTGTTTATTTTCACTTTATACGTAAATCTGTTTAAGTGTCCAGTATGTCATTATCTGATAATTTACAAAAATTTAATATTGTTTTTATTTATGTATATAATTATTGATTTTGTTTTATGCATAAATATATATGCTACTTTAGTGCCGAATTTTGTGTCAATCAAAGCAGTATTTGTTGATTTTGTTTTGCATGTTACATCTTCGTGCTTAACTTTTGGAAGTGAATGTACTTACTTCCATCTTTCATACTTATGATAAAATAAAAAAGTACTCTTTTGATATCATAGTTTTAGCACTTTTATTTATTCCATTTTTATTCTGATTTAATGTTATTAATCTGTTAGTGTGTATAATTCACTATTTTAACTTTACCAGGTCTGCACATGTTACATTAGTATTATGTTATATACTTTACTCAAACTGTTACATTAGTATTATGTTATATACTTTACTCAAACTGTTACATTAGTATTATGTTATATAGTTTACTCAAAACTGATGATTATATGCTTTAACTCTTTAAATTCTTTATCTAGATAAATATCCCAAATTCCAAAGTTAAAAAAGAATAAAGGAAGAGAAACTTATCGCTAAATGGAGAGATGGATACGTGTATAATTAAACTTTTTATGCATCCATCTACAGCAAGATTTCCAATTAGAAAAGTATTCATAATGCTTTAAAAAGTTTAATATAAAACTCAAATTTATGTATGATTAATACATCCATGCGGCTAGCCACTAACATATGTTATTTTAATAGATACTGAGCCAATCACAGTGCACATCTTTTGTTTTGCAGTTTCTCTCTGATAAAGGGATTTTCAGATTTCTGGAAAGGTTTTTATTACTTTTAGAAATCGGAACAAATCTTCAGTTTTCATTGGGACTGGAAATTGATTTAAATCAATAAGTTCATTATCAATTCTCTCAAAACATTTTGCTTTATAATTCAAACTAAAACTCTTTACGTTGATAAAATATCCAAAAGGATAAATGAATAAAATGCAATACGAAATCCAATTGATAAATTTAAATATGAATTAAGTCAAAAAATCAAAAATAATTACATTAATAGGCCAACAAATACCTCAAAAATACGTACTCTGGTTACTTCTCTATTTTAAATGTTTTCTCTAAAAATTAATAAAAATTAAAACAATGCTTAAACGTTACGAAAACGGCCATTTCTGGTTAACGTTCCTTATGAAAAATGGCAGCGTGAAAATGAGGAATAGAATTTTCTCTCTGCAGTGTACTAAGGTTTGTATTATTAAAATAAGCCATTTTTGGCCAACATCTTTAACTAAATGCTTACTTGTAAGTATCTATATAAAAGCGTAAATTGGCTAACAAAACCGTACCTCGACTTATTAATATGTCTAAAGATAGTGAAGAAGGCAGTTGGATATATTAGGGAATAAATTTCATACTAAAGAAAACTTCTGCATTGGTCTTAGAAACAATGAAATACTGTTATTTGCTTCAAAGCACGAGGTTGCCGGAGTGAAAAAAATGGCGTCTATTACTTGCCAAATAAAACCATGTGGAGGTCGCTAAAGATAATGGTACAAAATGGCAGCTACATTTAGTACTCGAAGTAAAGTACTTAAAGATTATTTCTGGCCAAATGTTAAGGGAATAGAAAAGCAGAAAGACAGCAAAAAATAATCTTCATGGCTAAGCTGCCTCTTTTAGCATTTTTTAAACCCTGTTTTTAAAAGGATAATTGCCAGAAAGTATATATAGAAAATTTAAAAAAGGATTTACTAATCACAAAAAATACAAATTTTCAATTTTAATTTACATGCCCGGCATGAATATCTGGAAAGGTTTGGAACAGTGAGATTATTATGCAACTGCAGAAAAGACTAAATTTGGTAATTTTCGCAAACGTTCTAAAGGAAAAAAGTAATAATATTTCCCGGGACTGGATTTTTATTTAAGATTTCTGTTGATAAAATAATATCTTCATTAAGTAAGAAATATCTATACAAATACTTTTAATTCTATTAATAGATTATAAATTGTGTTACGTATAATATTTTTAGAAATATTAGACTGCTATTTAATTAGTTTGATAATTTCAAATTTAAATTCCCATCTCTAATCTTAAAGATTAAGTTTACACTAATCAACTATACGTAAATCAAGATATTTAGTTTCTCTCTAACCTGCTTTATTTTTTATTTATATTTAGTATTAAGCAAATTACGCAAATGTTGTAATTTGCATTGAAAATTAGTAGCTACATTTATATCATGCAATATGCTTGAATGTATTAGAAAAATATGATCATTTCTGTCTCTTTAGTGATTTCTGAAACTGCAGTTCTTTAGAGAATAAGTCTTAGAAACAAAGGTTACTTATTTCTGTGGTTTAGTTGGTTCCCATTCGAATAGCATTAATTTGTTGAAAAATATAGTCTCTGGAACAAATGTAGTTAAGAAGTAGTGCGCGATTAAGTAAAACCGTCCATTTGTCTTCACCTAAAACTGTAAATACTTCTAGAAATAATTGCGGTATCTGAAAACTTTTGTCGTCAGCGTCTGTAAGAGAGAGAGAGACATACAATTTTCAAAATCGTAGCAGCTGATGTTTTTAATCTCAATATTTTGAAGTACGGTAATTGCTGGAAGTTTAATGTTATTAATCATTAATAACATCATTGAATTATATTTATGATCCTGATTAGGCTATGGTGTGATAATTGAAGAAATCTTCTTAAACTTGAGAGCAAAAATGTAACCAATTCCTTTTTTGTAATTTCTGATATATTTTGTAATAAATCTGATTTTGATAAGAGACTTCCATAACTTTGGCAAAGCATTAAGTTCCGAAAATCTGCTGTTGTCCGGAATGACTAAAATCTCAAGTTTGGCGGGAAATGCAATTAGTTGTTTACTACAGAAACGAATGCTAGTTGTATTCTTTGGTAGGTAATTGTTTGTTTCAGTTTTGTGTCTATTAGTGAAGCATAAAATTGCTTTCAGATAATATTAGAGAAAGAGTATCATTCTGTTCGGATTATTCATTTGTTGTCGTCTCAGATTTATAACCCAGCCAACTTGATGTTTTTTCTTTCACAAATTACTCAGTTTTCTTCACCATATTTAACGTCACATTAGAAGATTTTTGTAATAATTTGTATTGTTATTTTTCAGTTTAAAATTCGTAGTTTATCTAATTCCACTATTTTGTATATGTTACGCGTAGCAACAAGCCTTTTTTACTGGATATATAGAATTAATAGTTTTCCTTTCAAAACTTTTGTTACTGTAATGTTACAAATTTTAAGAATTAGTGTTTTTTTATTTTTTATTCTTATTTTGTGGATGCATTTAAGCTTTTGTGATTATTTATGATTTTGATGCTATAATTATAGAAAAAAGTTCTTTCTCAAACTTGTACGTTTTCAAATTTGTGTATGTTATTTTTTCACACTCTTGTATCTGTAAGTTTCGATTTTTAGGACTTGGTCTGCTCAAAATAGAAAAATAATAAGCTATAATTCTCCATTTTATTTTCACACTTTACTACGGCCTATAGAGACTGGACTGATAAAGGCACGAATTACTTTGATTAATTTTTCCGAGATTACGTAAGTCTTAAACTTTAATTTGTGTCTTTGTTGGTTCAATAACAGACTGCTATATTTACTTCTTTCGTTTCATAAACCCTCTATGAAATCTGACGATGTTGAGAAAGATCTAAATTTAATTAATTTTCATTTTTTCATTTTTCATTTTGGTACTTGGGAACTTTGTGGAATTGATTATTGTATATATATATATATAGAGAGAGAGAGAGAGAGAGAGTGAGAGAGAGAGAGAAGTATAGTAATATACCAAAACATAAAATTCGATCTTTCGGTTTTAAATGAATTTTAATATTTTAAATTAAAAGTTAATTTTTTTTAGTTCTTGATCTCAAATGATTCAGAAGCATGTCTTCGAAACCTATTAATCGACTTTTAAGTTCATTTTTCCTAATGAGTTCCAAATTAGGGTTTCAAAAAAAGGAGATTAATATTTTTTATTTCTATATTCTTATAATTTGTATATATTTTTTCTTTTCCTCATTTTTATTTTTCGGGTTTATTCTACAGATGAATTCTTATATTAATTTTGATTTTCTTAGGTATTGTGAGAGACCTCTTATCCATGGTTGAAATTATTAATATTCTTGGGAAATGGCCTTGTTTTGATTCCAATTTAATTTCAACTTTAGATAATTTAAGTTCAATTTACACATATATATGTACAATATATACGTATACTACAATGAACCAATTTCATTGCTACCGAGAAAATTAATTTATGCAATGTCTTGCAATTCCTATAATATGACATTTAAATTTTAGTATAATATGACACTTCAGAGATTTGAGTTTCAAATTTTTACGCTTAATTAACCACATTTAGCAAAGTTCATTGGTAAATATTAATATTTTCTTGCAAATATATCTATGCAGAATTTAATTCATTTCAACTCATTAAAGTAAATTATTTTTCACGAAATGATGATTTTGTTGTATTTTACACTTTCATGCACAATGCTGAGCGTACACTGCTGGCGATTAAAATTTCTACACATGAAGGTGGCTTGCAACAAACGTCAAATTTCTATTGAAAGTACTATATGTTGGTATATATAGATGATTAGCATTCTAGTTTGTTTTGTATGCACAAATTGTAAGTATGAGTAACGCTTTCTACATTGCATGTGAATAGGAAGGTTTCACAGTGGATTTCTCGTTTCGAAATTGCATTTAAAAGTTGATTGTTTGTATAAAGATACTGTATTTCTCTGCGTGAGAAGAAGAAGTTCCAACCAGCAAGTATCAAAATTCAATCATAGCAGTATCGTGCCATATTTGAAGAGCAGTTTATCACTATGCAAAAATGCCAAGCAAAATTGCATGCATGTCTGTCAGGCGAAATCTAATTGGTCCAAGAGATTCATAACGAAACCAGTGCAAGATCCCAACGGTCCCGGATAGCAGCACCGCGAGGCTAGACATGTTGTATGGTAGCTCCACGTCATGTACCTTGAGTGTAGCTTGTTTCCTGTGCAGAGTGACAAGTGCCCGCACTTACAGTGCGAGGTCTGCAACACGCACTGTCAGCACGGTGACCATTTTTGCGGCTTCCTTTCACACTGCATCAGACAGGTGTGCTAAAGGACGACACTGGAAACAAGAGTGATACTTTATAATTATGTTTTTATGAATTTCGATTCTGCATCTGTTGCTTGGAGGCGACGAGTAGACTAAATGTCGTCAGCTTTCATTCGTTATCGTCTTACGGCCCTGAAGGCCTGGTACAGAATACTACTGGCTACGAACCCAGTCAGCTTTTGTTCATATAGCCAACAATGCCTGTCCAGAACTGGCGTAATGCCATTTTTCAGCAATTTAATGCATTTTCGCAAACTACCCGTCCTGGCCTGACTTTGCTCAATATAGAGGGTGTCTACTGTTGACCTAGACGTTTGCCAGTAAGTTTTCAAGATCTCTCACCCATTGAAACATCTTGCCGTGGACTAGTAAGAGATTGGAATGTAACGCTAAATAAAGTTTATTTTCCTTTCTTTTTTTTACTTCTGCTTCTATACATTATGGAATATTTGCTTTTCATTCTTTTTTTACCTCTGCTTTTTATACGAAGGATTCCAAAGATTCTGGATCCGAACTTACGTGAAATTCGACAACCCTGAAAGTTTATGATTCTCTTTCGACAAAATTAAGATTTGTCCCAGCGAAATATTTGTTCTCTGTTTTCTTTTATTTCGGAAGAAACGTAATAATATATAAACTTAATAACTCTCTTACTGCTACTAGCTGTGTCACACTGCTTATGTATATTTAGACATCTTCCTTTTCTTTGCTGGAATGTTCTCTGATGAGTTAAAAAAATGATAGAAATAAAATAAGGATTTAAAGTATAGCACAAAATTGTTGCACAGATTTGCTATACAACGTCAGAGGATTTTTAAATACATAAGTATAAGAAATCTGCTTTTCTTTCAAATTAACTCTCCTACAGGTTATCGATCTGAAATATTACTATTATTTAGTAGAAAATTAGCGAAGTCCAGTAGAAAAGATGGGTCATATGCCTGTCCCCACCTCTTAGGATTAGTTGTGAGTAGATTAACGAGGATCATAGCATCAGCAGAGAAGCGGTAAGAACCTAGTAAACCTATTTTTCTTGCTTTACTAATCCTCTTAGATGGAGAAACGACCACAGAGAGTATAATACAGAAGAAAAAGATCACTTTCTTTCTCCTTGATGGGACGGCTGATCTATAGATCTAATAAATTCCTAATAACGTTGGAAGTGTGACACATTGAACTGATGGCATATTTTTGGAAACAGTTTAGTTGTACTGCTGCTATTATTTATTTCTACCAATTCGTTTGCAGAAGAAAGAGATGTACTACAGGAATGTTAAGACATAATTATGTTTGCGAAAAGCAAAATATAAAACTTGAGGTTGGTACATCGAATCAGCTAAGTAAGCATTAATTAATTGTAGGAATTACTATAAAAAATACGAACGATACATATAGTTGCGAGCTATCAATTAGGACAAATCAACTACTCTAGATGAACAGGAAGAGACTGGCGGAACATTGTATATAAAAAGAATACACAGCAAAATTAACAGCTGTAAGGAATTCAAGGCAAAATCAGAGATTAAGCAAACCCTTCATAATTTATGAAATATATCATAATTACTGATAGCATTCGCATCGTACTGAAAATTTCGGGAAAAACACATGTAGAGCTTAAAAATGCTTTCTTCGAAAACTACGTAAAGTTGCCAAGTTGGAGGGAAATCGCCAAATGTTGAATTGCCAAGACCTGACAGAAGAGTATTTGTTCATATTTAAGACTCTAGCTGACCTATTTTCACAATTCAAATGTAATTTTTGGGAATTTGTCTCTTGCTATAGAAGAAGTAATTCAAGAAGTATTGCATGAGAAATAAGGGGCCAAAAATTTAGTTAAATAAAATTAAACCTAAATTAATTACCTAAAGTCAGTAATTAAACAAATAAATAATTAAAATTATGCATACTAATACAACATGAAAATCAAATGGACTCAGATATTTAGCTTAGATTTACTACATCATCCTGCACAATAATCTTGAAAGTGTTTTCATTTTTATTTAATTTTAGTACGATTAACGTGGGTATGAGGCACGCAACACTTGAGATAAAAAATAATTTACGATGATCCCTTCGTCACATACATCTTGGTTAGAAATATATTTTCTATTTACATTTGAATATGTGTCTAATGAAGAAATTCAAACCACCGCGACTTCCAATGTAGAATGTCCAAGGAATTTCATCTGAAACATCTTCAAAATACTGAATGATTATTTCAATACTCATCATTAAAACGCCAGCTTTAATCAATGAAACCAACAATATCATGAACAAACTACACTAGGGTGCGAAACGTAAGCAACGTTTTTTTTTCTTTTGAATATACAAATACGAAATTATTGAAAAGGGTTTTTTGCGATCAGTACAAAGAAATGCCAGCCGAGTAGAAAGCTGATGCGGATGCAAATATCGACATCATGACGTTAGAGCAGATGACAAAAAAAAAAACCGCGAAGCGTCAAATGACAATTACAAGAAAATGTCAGGACGCCTTTATACGTAGTAGAATCATTCGCAAACTTAAGATGAGGTGTTGTTTGGCGTCTCTGGTCCAAGAGTTTGGAATTGATAAATGTGTTGACTCAGGAGCTCAGAAAAATTTTCCAAACTATGCGTACAACTGTAAGAAAGATTAGCGACAGTGTTCCAAGGAAATTATCGAGGATCTATGACATATATATCCTCCTGCACATGAAGAGAAATTGAAACTATACAGCGAGTTACAATACTCATTATGATGAACGGAGGGATGGAGCTCCACACTTTCGATAGAGTCTCACTTATCGGAAAGTGAAGATATCTACAGAATGAAACAGCCAGCGTTATCGCCTGATTTTAAAATTTTTGGGATATTTTCTGCAGACTCCTAGCAGCACGATCTTACTCTCTGGAGATACGAGGAAACTGCAACAGATACTCCTTGAAGAAAGAGAACTCTTAGCCCCAGAGCTGTTAGATAATCTGCTGCTGAGTTTCAATAGATGGTGCAATGCAACCACTGTAGTTAAGGAAGTCATATTCCTTATAAAGTTCTTTGGTTTGTTGTTTTCTCTCATGGCTATACAGATGTTTGTACCGATGCCGTTCTTCAAGTAAAACCATTTCCTGTTCGTTTTGTACTGTATGGTTTATCCCATTATACCTTACTTATCCTTTAAGTACTACATTGTGCCTCTGTAATATGAATTTTATACCTCCCATTTGAGCAGTAGACTTATTAGGATTATGTTGAAGCAGGAGATGTGAAAAACTGAACAATGTCCTTGCCGGAACTCGAATACGTGCCGAGCGTGCTGACCAATACACCACTAAGACATGCCAAGAAGGCGGGAGAAATACCTTATTTACTCCCTCTTTAAAAGGACGGCTGGGGATTAGGGACCCAGTCGCCAAATCCTGGTGGTGGAGAATCATCATTCACCATCTTTTTAGTTCAGGTGCCACTGTAGGAACATTAGGTAATTTTGAAGCAAGAGATGTCAAAAATGAGCAACGTCCTCACCGGGACCCGAAACACGGACCTCTCGATTAGGTGCCGAGCGTGCTGACCACTACACCATGAAGGCATGGCAAGAAGGCGGGAGAAATACCTTATAGAATCTTCGTGGAATTACTGCCAAAATCAGAAACATTGCTTAAATTTTGCATACTGATGAAGGAAGTGAAGGCTCGAAAATGTGTCTAGTAACATAAAGCAATACTGAACTGCTATTACTGATAGCATGTGACCTACTGCAATAGTTCATAAATAAAATATGGTTTTGAAATCGTATTTATCACTACATTCCATTTTACATATTATTGATTGCACTAAGGTCATATTTTCATTAAAAATATTTGTATTAAAACAGTATTTAACAGTATTTATGACTGTAATTAGGGCTGCCTTTAAGTCCATTTTGTTTTAGGATTACATTTTATGTATTAAACTACAAATAAAACCGAATTTATAACTCCCTCCTTTCAAAGAACCTTCCTGGTGTAACTAGATAGCACGTCCAGCTAGAATCGGGGATACGGTGTTCGAATCCCGGGGCAAGTAATATTCTAGCAAGGCAAGTAGTATTGCACCAAGTGCGTTTTTGAGTGTTCACAGCAGCCGTTGGATGGCCGTGGTCAAGACGGCTACTGGATAGAGGCGTTACATGGTGGTTAATTGGAGAGCGACTGATTTCTCTCAATCACTTCTACCAGAAATGGTGCCACTTTTACCATTTGTTGAATCGCTGAAACTTTACGGATTTTACTTTTTACCAAACTTTGAACTTTTTAAATGTGACCTCACTCTCTGGAGCCGCACAAACTAAAATAAACAACTTACTACTAGAAGTCTTCTAGTTAGAAAGGGAGGAAGGAACTGGTTGATTGAACTATCTCAAAATAATATCTAAATTAACCATTTCTTAAATCAATTAACTGACACGAAACAAAGGAAATTCCTCTTAATAAATCTCAACCTAAAACACAAGAAGGAATAAATCTTCACTGGCACTCGGTAGAGTAAAATACTATCTCAACTAAAACATTCTAAGAATTTCACTCATTTCAAAATTAACTCAAGAATAACAAGTTCGTATTCATTAAATCAAAACCTCATAAGCACCAGAGAAGAAATATTCAAACACCAATCAATCAGTTCCACTACGAAAAATCAAGCACTAGTTCTAACTTTCCTGGCATTTAAAACAAAAATTCAAATATTCAATTAAATGTGGTTAGTGGTACTCGGTAAAACTGAATACTATTTCTCAACTAAAGCATTTCTATAATTCACTCATTTCAAAATTAACTCAAGAATAACAAGTTCACATTTATTAAATCAAAACCTCATAAGCACCAGAGAAGAAATATTCAAACACCAATCAATCAGTTTCATTACGAAAAATCAAACGCTAGTTCTAACTTTCCTGGCACAGGTCTTTACCGAAAGATACATCATCTTTTTTTTGTTTCTTAGGTTAAACGACTGGGAACTCTGGCAGTCAGTCGCCCATGAACTGTGGTAGTCAGTCGCCCTTTAACTCTGGCAGTCCGTCACCCGTAAACAACTTAGAATGAGCATGACAAGTTTCGGGAATAACTATTCCACACCTCCGGAATAAGTTCATAATTTTTTCTGATGCTGGGAAAACAGCCGCGAACTCGGGTAATCAGTCGCCCGTAAACTCCTTAGAATGAGCATCACATATTCCGGGAATAACCATTACACAACCTCCAGAAAAAGTACATCATTTCCCCTTGGCTCCTAAAGCAACGCAGAATTTTCTCAGCTAATGGCGTTAGTCCGCCCTCAAAAGCGAAGCTCGGCCGCAGGGCAAACGCCCTTTCTATCTCTGAGAGATTACTCTGCTCTAGTTGCACCATACTCGATCTAAATAGCTCCATCTCCAACGGACTTCTAAACTCGAGCAAGAACCGAGGAAAACTCGGTTTCTCCTCCCATTATATATTAATGGTCAAACCTAGCCCATAAAATTAAATTCTTGCCAACCCGAGACTCTCATTATAATTTAACAGAACAAATTCAAACGCCTCAAATGAATCAAAATAGAGTCATTGTCTACAGTTGAAGGTAGACCAGCTGTAGAAATGACTCCTCCAACACCAGCGAAAATTCGACTCCCCTTGCTAACAAGCGGAAAAATCTAAGTAGAAACAACGAAAACTGTCCTTTCAAGATCCAGTTTACAACCTTTCCTTTCTTCCGAAGTTATAAGCAAGGCAAAATTCACAAAGCGATAGGGCAAGTGAAAAAGCCGGAAGGCAATTACGATATCCATTTTACTGCTTCGTAACAAAAGACATGGAACCAACATTATACTGCCCTCATTTCCAACTGCCATCTTAAAGCTATTCCCACAGATGTTACTTCCGTTAAAAGACGCTCCCTTTCTTCGTTAGAAAATTTGACCGTTGAAAAAAAATAATTGCCTTAAGATTTTAAATACGTTCTTTACAAAAATATATATATTCAGTATGCTTTTCACAATTTCAGATTTAAAAATTAAGTACAAATACAATTAAAATACTCAAATAATTGATTGCTTAAATGTCTAAACACACTTAAATTTTGCGACTCTTGAATTCTTATACGAACGGCTTCTCCTACATTATCAGTTAAAAATTTAGACTTCGGAAGTCGTAATGAATTTCCTTGTACTTATTTGGAAAACTGCTAACAAACCGTCGAGCTTCTTGAATATTTTCTAAGATTTTATCCAGTGAAAAGAACGTCCTTGTTTTTCTTCACAATATTTTATTTCAACATCAAAGCTACCTTTTGTTTTCTCTTCTCATTATCGGTCTTTCCTCTTTCAGAATTATGTTGCTTTCCTTCTATATGCCGAACGCACCTATTTCTGTTTTGGGCATAACCTGCAGCAAATATTAATTCCAAGTTTTCACTCGAATCACCCATTTCCATTTCCATATTGCCATCTTTCTTTGCACCTATATCTTCATCCATGCTTGACGTACAGACTCACTAAAAGTCCCTATTAATTATATTTTAGATGCATTTTACAATCAGTTTTGGAACAAAGATTCCTTTATTCCGTCCGTTCGTACAGACGTCATACAAAAATATGCTAAAATGCATCCAAAAGCCGTAAGAATGGATAATTTTTTGAAATATTATACTCAAAATTTTTCACGATTATATCACTTCGCTTTCCTCGTACAAGGAAGTGAAAAAGAAAAAGAGATAACTTTAGTTTGCCTGGTTGTTACCAATCGAGAAAAATAAACTCGCCTCCTCGCAACATCTATCATACGCTTGCACAATTGTTAAGCGCTGATTCATTAAAACCATGCCAGTGCATAATCTCAAATCTCAAACTGAACATGTTGAAATATTTATATTTACCGTTCATTTGTAGAGACATAGGTATATTGGGGATTAGCGGACCCAATCGCCCAAATCCTGATGGTGGAGAATCATCATCCACCACCGGGAAATTATTTAACTTTAATGAACATAATCAAAATTAGTTTAACGGTTTTTTAACAATATTCAGGACTAACATTTTTTATCACCTATTAAAAAAATTTTTTAAAATAATTTAATCATAAAAACAATGAAACTCCACATCGTTTTCGATAGACTTGTCCATTTGCACATGCCGTGCAGAATTTATAATGCTCTTGCATTTACCAGTTATTTGTGAATATCAAATACTATGTCTGCTAAGTTAATACTTTCTGGGAAATTTCTGGCAATGGTGTGTTGGCTACACTGCATGTGCTTGGATCGATGATGATTGAAAACTTCTGCAAACAGACTTTAGCGTTTTTTGGCATTCAGTGGTCGCCACATCTCGCTACGTAAGTGCTCCAGACTTCTCCCTTTGGGAATGCTTAAAAGATAACGTGTTTGCGTCCTGGTCGAGAAGTTTGGAAGATATGAAGGAATGTTTGATTTAGACTGGTTTAATTATTACGGCAGAACACGCAAGAGCTATCTGCCTAACCGGAGAGATGCTTTTGATGAGGACATTCTAAGGGAAACTGGCTCTTATACACGTTACACAAGGGGAAAACCAGAAACCTGGATATTCTTGAGGTGTCATGAAAGTGACACGGTGATTTCAAAATAGGTAGCAGAAAATGCCCCAGCCTGTATTAGGCGATATATTTAGCAATAGTTTTATTCACATAAATAAAAAATATCTGCTTACGTTATGTTAAGTATTTCTTTACCTCAGAAGGAAACTGAGCATTATTTTAAATTGAATATCAAAATTTAGTACATTCTGTCACCGGCAGTAGAATAGGCTTATTAGATAATTTTTATTAAATTTTTCACTACCTAGAATATAAATAAAGGAGTATTTCTTGAGAAAATCCTAATTGAAGGTATACGTTACTTTAAGAAGATAACCCTTGAAAACCTAAATATTAAATGTTGTTCAATTGATTTTTAAATATCTCACGGTAAACATTAGTTGATTTCATTCTTGGACGTAATATTTCGCTCAGTAAACCTGTAATGTTGCTGAGTGTTAATATAAAACATTTTACGAATGTCTGAGTTTCCTTATTAGTATTCAACGGAAACGAAAGTTCTCAACTCTAAACTGAATCCCTAGCATTTAATTTTTTTCACTAAAATATCAGATTCTATTTAGACAGCAGTTCTTATAAAAATTTGGTACACATTTTCATCTCAAATGCAGTTGCGTTTTTAAACTATTGATTATTATTATTATCTTTCAACACTATGTTTCCCAGAAGTCTAAGACATTTACCACAGGTTTTTCCCCAGGCATTCGAACAACGTAGTTTTTTTCACTTCAGACTACTCTTTTCTAAGTCAATTTCCGTGTGTCTTTTGGCTTCTTTCCCACTGGGATACATGACAGAGACATTCATACATGCCTTTGTGTCTGAAAACCTTAATACATGTTTAACTTTTCTACACTTTCTGCATATAATTTCATCTTCTGTAGATACTGTATTTGTCTATGCATATAATTTTCTCTGCCTATTTGTTTAAGAATTATACTGAAATATTTGGCATGGCAGGGCATTTGAAAAGAATTTTTTAATTAGTTAATTCCACTTTTCTATTTCAAATAGAAAGAATGATTAATTAGTTAAAACAAAGATTAGTTTTATGAGCTTTATGTATTAATTGACAATATTCTATGTTTGAGAATTTAAGGTTCAAGTTTCTAGCTGATTGCTTGAATAAATATTTTCAAATTAGATTCCATATTGATATTTAAAGTAAAATCAATCTCAGCTTCGAAACATTATTTTTTAATATTACGTACCCAATAACTAAACGTCCGCATGTCTTTAACTCAGCTTATTCATTAAAAATTAGAAAATATTAGTATATTGAATTCTGTGGTTATTAAAAAAGACCATAAATGTTTTTCCTTATCACCGATGAATGGTTTGATGAGTCAGTTCTATAAGGTTTTAATATAACTTTTACATAACTCATTGAAATCGTAACAGAAATTTGAAATTAAAAAGAAACAAAAAGTATTTACTAACATTTATGTTGCGCGTTGACAAGCATTTTTATCAAAGGCCTTACAATTATAAACCTTACAATTTAATAAATTTTACTGATATTAGTTTTAAATCAAATTATATCATATTCGTTTTGATAATCATGGCAATCACTAACACCAGAAGTTCATGCTAACTGCATGGCAAGCGGTGTAGTAAAGTACAATGTTTAAATTAATTGTGAACCGTGAGCTTTGTACAGGATTTTCCGCAACTTCTTTTCAAATTTTGCCAGAAGTAAAGTAGAGTGTTAATTTCAAAGTGAACCTAGTGATACGTGTATCATTTTGCTTCCGACTTTTTTGTAAGATTTGATTTGCTTTCGGCAATAGCAAAGAAAATACCGAGAGGCTTTGCTAAATAAATTGTTTGAGAAGCAATATATAATTTAGATTAAGAAATTTATATACAGTTTTTGCATGACAATTACATTATAGATTTGAGTTTTAATCTGCTACAATATAAAGACCGTAATATCAGGGAAATAACTTGTATTATGTTTTTGTAACTTCTATTATGGTTTTTTGAGCGAAATGTTCGTTTTAGTTTATATTATCACACTTAGGTTTGCAAAAACCACCGTCACTTTAAATTTTATTAAATCTAACAATATAAAATACACCAGGAAGGGCTATTAAACTTCTGTTTAAATTACGCTTCTGAGTGGTTTGTCAAATAATGGCTGAAGAGGATTTGCATGCTCCGGATTGTCTTTAAATGTAGGCGATTGCAAATGGTATAAAAGTTTGTACTGTACCATGGTACTGCAGTTCATAAACAGAGCCCGCAAACTGTCTGGAGGCTCAGGTCTGTCTAGAAACCGGAGCACCAAGAGTGTTATATTAGTGTCTTTTGCAGGCACCAATGCTATATTAGTGCCTTAGAAGAACACCAAATATAAATTACAGCTTTTAGTGGTTAGTACATTAAAATAAGTAAGTTAAGTGCTTTGTGATTAATGATTTAAATACCCGAACAACCTAATGAATACTGGTGTTGTTGTCATGTATACTTTACCAGTAAATAAAAAAACTCATACTGAATTTATAAATGAAACAGACATTTATTTTACTAGTAAAATTAATTTAAACTATTGGCATTTTGAATTCAGGGAAGTTTAAAAAAATATTGTACAATTAACATATCAAGGCATAGGTTGTTTTCATTCTAAATCATAATTCATAACATATTGCTATTAGATTAATTGGACATGATATTATTGAAATACAAGAAGACAATTAACGAATTTCAATCAAATATTTTAACACATTAATTAAAAAAATCGATTAGTATTGTACTAAGATATTTTTTAAACATGTTTTTAACTATTTCACACCAATCATTTACTTAAACTCCTATCAAGTTTTGTCCAAAATTCATTACCTTTAACCTGCGGCTGCCTCCTGGACTTCCATGAAACTTCCACCAAAAACCCGTAGAGCTTGTAACGCACAGATGATTATCGTCATCACTCCAGCATTCACACCGGAAATTTCAACAGTAGGATACACTACTCAGAAGAACTGGACCGCAGGTTTACTGGTAGAATGGAAACTAAATACAATGGTTTGGTTTAGAAGCCTTTTAGATTGGAAGGTCTTTAGATTGGAAGATGACCATCCCCATTCCAAAATTTAGGAAGAACAGGAAAAGTCAGGGTTCTGGTCAGCAGTTTTACTTCTTGAAGATAACTGAACGGCACGTTCTTGCGATTGAGCTACTGCAAACGGAACACTAAGGTAAGATCTAGAACGATATAAGGCATGTCAGCTGGGCAGATATTTTAATCAGCATTTTTATACTAAAGCCAGAGGGAGCAAGAAATGGCCCCTCGTCCAGCGTGGATTTAGCACATCCAAAACCGGAGGAAAAGAGCGTTCGAGAGAGCAAAAATCGCGTTCACCAGCCTTTTGAGCTTTCGAGAAACGTCTACCAACGGCGCCAAAACTCACTCAAAAGGGTTACAATTCCTGATAGAAAGGCCCCGAAGAAAACAGTATAAAAATTCTTATTTCTCAAAGCGTTAATTCAACAGAATTCCTTAATTTCACCAGAAACTCGCCAAATAAAAACAGTTGTTAGCAGTAAACCTATAACTCTACCAGAAACACATGGTGACTTGTGTATGATATCTGTAATATATTCTCATAAATCTTCATAAATCACCCGAAAGCAACTTAATAGTGACGAGATAGCAGTCACTCTAAATCCTACGAAAGCTACAAAATTTTTTTAATTAAATTAGCATATTTCACAAACTAATTAAGTTATCGACTTGTAAGCAATTTTAAAGTAAAGTGAAAATTTTTCTGTTTCTTCTGGTATAATTATAATTAAACTCAAACTAAGTATTTTAAAATTCAGATTATAACATGAAACACACACTCCATTCCCACTGTCTGCTGCCAATCGCGTTCCGAAAACGAAAGTACGAACTTACTATCTTACGAACAAAACTCTAATTACGATAAACCAAATTAACATAGAAATTAAGTAAAATACGCATTGTGTAGCATAATTTTGAATATAAATAAATTAATTAATTAATTAGCTTAATTTCGCTACACAACAAGAGTGTCTGTTCCAAAAGCCAGCAAGGCAATTCCGAGTGATTATAAATTCAAGTCGCACCTAAGATAATAAGATGGCCCACCTGAGATAATAGTATCTTCCGTGAAGTTACTGTACTTCACCATTCTACTTGGTTTCAGACCAAAAACCTGATTAAATTACGCGGTTATGTTTTTGTAAACCTAAGGACACGAAGTTAGATAATTTTAACTTCTACATTTAAGCAAGAAGGGATTACAGGTAAAAGATATATATTTTTAAGGCCCAAGCTCCAACAGTACAATGTTTTGATAGTTAGGCATTATGAATGGCAATAATTAAATAAAAGTACTATCTAGTTAACTGTGAATATAATTTTTGTAAGTAGGCTTTGGTGGTGCATTTAAGTTATTTCGCACCACATAAATTTTAAGGTTATACAAAAATTATAGTTACCGGTGTTTAAACAAAAACTGTTTTCGCTTTTAAGTTATGTACCTTGTGGAAGAGAACATTGGTGAACAGTTGAGAACTAGGAACCACATTTAATCTATTTTTCAAATGTAAAAAGTATACGTTCATGATTGCCGCAAGATAAATCAGTGCATACTCCTTAAATATAAGGATTGTAGATATGAGCATTACAGAGGTAAAAAAAATTTTAAATTATTATAAACTGTCTCATAAAGACCAGCGGATGAATAATGTTGTTTAGTACATACGTATATGTTATTATATTAAGTAACATATTCTTTTAACTTTTATATTTTAATAATTTTCGATTGTGTTATTCATTATGTTACAAAAATTTGATGTGGATACCACATGAATTCCTTGCATGCCTATTAAATTAAACCCATTTTACTGCATATTTCATTTAAACTTATTTCCTCCAATTATTATTCTAACTTAATTGACCGATCCCTCAAGGCAAGTTGAAAATGACATTAAAAATTGCGAATTTTGAAATTAAATTTCCCAGTTAATTTTTGTCATACGGAAGTCAGATAGCTTATAATTTTATTTTGCTATAATACATACAAAAAGTTCTCAAATATAAGTACAGCAACTGTGAGGCCGCAATGAAAGTTTTTTGTTACTTGTTAAAGATATTTTTTTAAATTTTACATCCCCCAAACATGAATATTTTTCGTCATTTAAAGCATTTCTGTAATTCGAAGTATAGTATTATTACGAGAAACGATTACGAAAATAAAGGCCAAATAGATTCGGGTATAGTTGAAGTACATATTTCTGTTGAAATGTGATACCTGAAATGTTTCGAAATTACAATACTTCGTTTACTTCATACAAGGAAGTAAAATAGAGAAAAACAGAAATGACTAATCTACTTATTCTTATTACTTCTGAGAATGTTTTAAAATGGTTTCTTCTAAAGTAAAATATAAGAGTTATTTTTGATTTGTGTGAGTAACTAATAAATTAATGTGAAAACCGATATTTTTAGTAACGATTTTGAATATTGCTTAAAATGTTTGCCATTTATTTATTTCGAATTATTGACGATTATAGTATTATTATTAAGGATGCCTTAATTGCATAAATGAAATATTGTCATGGTAAAATTGAAATATTAACTAAAAGGTTTGTAAAGGCAGCAATATTGTAAAGGATACCATAATCTGCAATGACGAAGGAGCTAATTTTACCTCGCAGCTAACGAAGGCCTTTTTAGATGTTTTGGAGATATCTCCCAGATCTTCTACGCCAGGTCATCCAGAAAGTATGTGAGCAGTGGAAAAACGGAATAGGACACTGAAAGAAATGTTGAATAAAAACATTCAAGACCATTATCGTGATTGGGATTTGCATCTTCCGTACATGTTGCTTGCGTGAAGTTCCGTGAAGTTTCTTACAGCACCACTGGTATTTCTCCATACCAAATGCTATATGGTCATCTTCCAAGAGAACCTTTAACATGGATTAAGGACATTTGAACTGGTAAGAGAGATATATAAATCACAGCTTCTCATACAACTGAATCCTATTTAGATGATTTACAAGATAAACTACGAAGTTCTCACGCTATATCATATGATAACGCAAATAAAAAACAGAGTGATTAAGCTCGTAGGTATAATGTGAGGTCAGGTGAGAAAGCATTCGAAGTACGAGATCAAGTGTTAGTTTTTGTTCCATCATTTATCATATAAATAGGTCACCTGAGAAAACATTCGAAGTAGGAGATCAAGGGTTAGTCTTAGTTCCATCATCATCGAATAAATTGCTAAATACCTAGCAAGAACCAGGCACCATCGTAAAACTAAGAAGACCCCATTCTGCTTTAGTTCGCTTTGAAAATGGAAGTAGAAGGGAGTTTCCCCTGAATAAATTACGTCCATATGTGTCAAGAGTGCAACAGGTAGGGCTAATCTTTGAACAGGATAATGACTTTCGAAATATACACTATACTCCCACTGACTAAAATAAAAGGACACAAGAAGATATAATGTATATTCAAAATTGCCATAGACGACTGGATGAGCAAGAGTGTCAGGAACTCGCCAATATATTATGTAAGTTTGCAGATGTTTTTGGTAGCAGTCCTGGTAATGCGAACGTTGATGGACATTCTGTCAGAATTATTTCTGGGTCACTCCCAAAAAATTACGCCCATATCAAATCCCGGTTATACTTTAAGAAGAAATTAATAAGCAAATTGATCAGTTGCTCAAGTTGATAGAATTGATAGAGCCTAGCGATAGTGATTGGGCTCATCCCTTGGTATGCATGGCAGAAAAGAATGGGAATGTACGTTTGTGCGTTGAGTTTAGATTGTGGTATAAGTTTGCTGTTCCAGATGCATATCCAAGACAAATGCCACAGAACTGCTCTACGAGATCAGGAAAGCGCAATACATCACCGTGTTGGACTTGACGAAAGGATATTGGCAGATCACGATGAAAGAAGAAGACAAACATTTTACTGCATTTATGGCTCACTCAGGTCAGTATCAATGAAAAGCATTACCATTTGGAATTTAAGTAGCAGGTAGCACATTTCAAAAAGTAATGGACAAAGATTTAAGCTCACATAAAAAGTACTGTCATTCATATATCGAGGATTTGGAAATTTTTTCCGAAGACTGGAAGGAGCATTTAAGGCACGCAAAAAAGGTATTTGAAACCTGGCGAAGAGTAGGTCTTATTGTAAATTTAGAAAAATGTGATTTGGGAAAAAGTGAAGTGAGACTTCTTGGTCATATTATAGGTTCTGGGAAACATTCATCGGATCCAGAAAAGCAGTGTCTATGAAGGAGATGCATAGGCCGACTACGAAATAGAAGGTACGCAGCATTTTACGACCTTCCAGCTACTATCATGATTACATTCCAGATTTTGCCACTTTAGTATTACCTTTAATAAACTTGACAAATAAAAGAGTGCCCTCTAACATCTCATGGAGCAATGACTAAGAAACAGCTTTCGAGAAACTAAAGCAAAAACTTTCCGATATCCCATCACTGTTTACTCCAGTGCTAAATAAACCATTCCAGCAACTGCTATCGGTGCCCGTCTGTCACAAACAGATGGTCAAGGGAAAGAACACCCAATAGCATTTTTCTGCAGAAAACTAACACCTTGCCTGACCAGATGGTCTACAGTTGAGAGAGAAGCCTACAGTGTTTTGGCAGCTCTTCAGAAGTTTCATACATGGATTTTTGGAACCGAAGTCCAGGTCGTATGCGACTATAATCCTCTGACGTATTTAGTGCAATCTCAACCCCACGGAGCCAAGCTAGTTCGTGGGGCGTTGGCCTTACAAAGGTATAACGTAAAGATTTCTTACTGAAAAGGACGACAGCACGGAAATGCAGACGCTCTATCCAGATTACCTTATGACTCAGCGACTGGATAGCATGGTATACAGAAAAAATCGGGCTAATATAATGTCTGTAAATTTTATGGAAATCTGCATATATTACTGATGGTATTATTGTAGTAGAAGTAATTATTACACATGCATGAACAATTGCAGTACAATTGAACATATTATTGTGTATTTTGATGTAAATGTTGTTATATAAAATTAAGAATATTCTTATATTATCATATATAAGTGTTGTGTATGTAGAAGTCTTTGTATATGGGATTATGTATACTTCAATTAAATGGCACATTTAGGGTAGGTCTTTGTGAGGGTGTCTAGGGATACATTGACACACGTACAGTGAAACAGGTACGGTAAAACTGATATGATTTTACAATCAACTTAGATTCTGAATGTGCGTATGGTCTTTAAGGAGATGTATACGCTTCCCAAGAAGTGACATGTAAGATTGAAAAAATCTGGCAGCACTCTAGCGAAGAAAAAAAATTCAAACGGTTTCTTACATAATGTTTTTGGACTTATGTAAAGAATAAGAAGTTCAGCGATACGCATAAAGAATCCATTTTCTTTGTAAAAATAGATGATGACTTTTTGACTACTATAAGATTGTAAGATTTCGACAAAAAATTCATTGGCGGATGATGATTCTTCCCCACCAGGATTTAGCGATTGGATCCTCTGATCTCGAAACGCCCTTTAAAAGAGGGAGTATATGAGTTATTTTTTTCCTTCTTTCATGCCTTCGTGGTATAACGGTAGCCCACTCGGAGCATATTCTAGATGTCCAGGTTCGAAGGGCATTGCTAATTCGCGTTTTCTGCTTAAACAAAATTCTGTTGCTCTAAAACATGCCCTTCCCTAACTCGACTTGCCCATCAGCGGTCGAGCGTTAAAGTCACTGAACTCTGGTAATTCGGTCCGAGGTTCGAATCACACGAAAGAAAATGGCGTTTGCATGGGCGTTTCCGTGGTGTCACCTATTTGTAACGTGTATACGAGCAAGTTTCCCTTAGAAGGTCTTCCCGAAGACATACCTCCGCTCACGCAGATAACACTCGATGCTTTATCGTAATCACATAAACCAAAACCAAACTAAGTCCATCAAATAACTATTAGCGCTAAATGTTTAACTAAAATTAACAAATGAAATTCCCGTATTTTATGGGTATAATTAATCAAGGAATTTCATTCCTCATTTTTATTATAACAGCAAAACGATTGCCCTAGAAAAGAATAGCTCTAAATTCCCGAATCATTAAATTTTGACACTTTCTCACAATGCTCTAATTCATCATCTAAGCCTAAGCTACACTTTATCACACAGTTCCCTTTCAAAAATTCATCACAATTCTAAACAATTTGTACTGGTTTTGTCATTTGCCGTCTAAAAACTGGTATTGCATTCAGATCAATATTCAGATTGGGGTAAAACAGATCATACGCTTTTTTATATACAGTTCGGGAATTTTTTAACATCAATGTAGTTTCTCGCAATTATGTCGAAATTGACTGTTCGTGCTGGTTTGTCTCCCTTTTAAACGTCGCAAGTTTTAATAAATTAAACAAAAGGAAAATCATTAAATTTAAAAATAGATTGAAAGTAACTGAAGATGCTGCTGGCGATTTGTCGCATATTCAAGTCATCAGATGAATATGTTAATAAGATGTTGTAGAATCATTAGAAATTTTGAAACAGCAGATATGAAAAATGTCAATGCGCTCATCGAGACTCTATCCTGGACCTCTCGAATACGTGTCGAGTGTGCTACCTTTACACCAGGAACATATACAAAAGGCTCCCCCTTTTAAATGGCAAATGGAGGACCCAGTCGCCAAATCCTCATGGTCATCCACCACCTAATAATATTCTTACGTGCGTACGGGTTCGTAACATATTGAATGCACAAGTCGTTAAAAAGTTAACAAAAATTTATTCTTTCCACAATAAATAAATTAAAATGCTGAAATATTTCTTCACAAATCTTCGCACAATATCACAATATCTCAAACGTTTAGCAAAAACTCAGTTCAAAACAGAAAAAATAGTTCTATCTCACAGCGAAATCGCTACAATCAATACAGCATTAAGTAAACAAACAGCAGTTCGCTTTTTACAGCTACAAGTATAACAGCAACAACAACAACTAACTCACTAACTGAGATGAGGTGTTTCACCTCAGCTTTTATAAGCTTTTTAATTATCAGTAGAACAATCACGATTTTTGTAGAATTTTCTGGATGGCAACAGTAATTACGAGATAAAGGCAACATGAAGCAAATCTAATTACAATTCTAAATAAATAGCCAAATAAATGTGAAATTCGTAACATTGCCCCCTTCCCAAGGACTGCACGTCCCGGGCAGTACAATCCCTGGACAGGAAGCCAAACTTACAACTAAAGCATCAGTGCTATAATAAACATTACTTTATAATAAAAAAATAAACAATAATTAAAATAAGTGACTTTCAGCAAATTAAATTCTATCCAACGCGAAATACAATTCAAATACTAAGTACAAATACTATCAAATACAAATGTTATTAAACACAAATACTTATCAAATACTACTACTTAACAAATACAAATCAAATACTAAATACAAATAGGACCATGGTCTTATACTAT
>KK113312.1:231963-259082 GCA_000611955.2 Stegodyphus mimosarum | reverse complement strand
ATGGGGAATACCCGCTAGTCTCATGGACAGCACTGCGGTAAGCCCGTAAAAACAGTGGTAATTTCTTGTCCCAGTCCTGTTGGTTTCTGGAAACCACTAATGAGAGATTATTGAGGATGGTTCGATTAAATCTTTCTACCATGCCATCTGACTGGAGATGTAAAGGCGTAGTTTGGGTTTTGTCAATGCCGAGTAGCTTGCAGAATTCTTTGATTACAGCCAAGGTAAAATTCCTTCCCTGAATGGAATATAACTGTAGAGGCACTCCGAACCTGGAAATCCAGTGCTGTATCATCATCTCTGCTACTGTGACGGCCTCTTGATCAGGAATAGGATACGCTTCAGGCCACTTGGGGAAGTAATCAATGACAATGAGATAATGAGGATAATAACAATAGATAATGAGGATGTATTTGGTGCCATCAGCAGTTCGTGACAGAGGTCCTAATATGTCAAAGGCGATATGTTCAAAAGGTGCTCCTACATTGTAACACTGCAGCTTCCCTCGGCTGCATTTCTTCGGTCCTTTCCGACTTGCACACGCATCGAAAGATCGCCACCACTTTTGCATATCAACCTTTGTGTTATTCCAGTAGAAATGCTCCAGAACTCTCTGCAAGGTCTTCATTATTACGAGGTGGCCTCCTGCAGGGCTGCTATGTAATTCTTTAAGGACGTCAGGGATCTGGGATTTCGGGAGTACCAGCTGCCATCGGAATGTCTTTCCATCATCCGATTCGAATTTTCGCTACAAGACGCCGTTTCGAATATAGAGTGAGTCCCAGAGAGCCCAGTATTGTTTTGTCGTGGGACTACAGCTCGAAATGTCCTGCCAGGTAGGTTTTCTGTTTGAGGTCTCCATTAACTCAATTATGGGTTTAATATCACAGTCTTCCATCTGGTCTTTCCTGATTTCCTTGTCACTCCATGGTTCTGGATCAGCCGATGTTGATGTTGTAATTTGCCGTGCGACTGGATTAACCAGTTGGTATTTAGCTTCGACCCTGGAACAATATCGGCAGTTTTCTGGGCAAGGTCTTCTAGACAATGCGTCAGCGTTTCCGTGCGACTGTCCCTTGCGATGACGGATAGTGATGTCATATTCCTGGAGCCTCTGTATCCACCTGGCTATCTGACCCTCAGGATTCCTGAAATTTAAAAGCCAGGCCAATGATGCATGATCTGTGCGGAGCAGGAATTTTCTGCCGTACAGATAATGATGGAAATGTTCTACGGCTTTGACTATGGCGAGCAACTCTTTCCTGGTGACACAGTAATTCCTCTCCGGCTTAGATAGGCACTTGCTCCAGTAAGCCACTACACGTTCTTGGCCCTCTATTTCTTGGGACAGAACAGCGCCGACACTTTCATTACTCGCATCCGTGTCGAGAATAAATGGTCTGTCGAGCTGAGGATACGTCAGGATTGGAGCAGATGTTAAGGCTTCCTTCAGATTCTTAAATGCATCCTCACATTCTTTTGTCCACACGAACTTTTGCTTGCTCTCTGTCAGCTTGTGAAGGGGTCTGGCAATGGATGAAAAATCCTTCACGAATCTCCTATAGTAGGTGCAAAGTCCTAGAAAGCTTCTCAGCTGGTGGACATTTTCGGGACGTCTCCATTCTTTAACTGCTGACACTTTTTCAGAATCCGTGCGTACACCTTCAGCAGAGATGACATGTCCGAGGTAAGTCACTTCCTGTCTGAATAATTTGCATTTAGCGGGACTCAACTTCAGATTGGCTTCTTTCAGTTTCTGAAGCACCTTTCTAAGATTTTCCAAATGTTCTTCGAAACTCTTCCCGACGATGATGATGTCATCCAGGTATATCAGACAGGCTTCGTATGAAAGACCTTTTAAAACAGTCTCCATTAGACGTTCGAATGTAGCCGGCGCATTACATAGTCCAAACGGCATCACCTTGAACTGCCAAAGTCCGTGTCCTGTAGTAAATGCCGTCTTTTCTCGGTCATCAGGATGTATTTCTACCTGCCAATATCCACTCTTTAAATCAAGTGTCGAGAACCACTTGCTTCCAGAAAGAGTATCCAGAATGTCGTCAATTCTAGGAAGAGGGTAACTGTCTTTCTTCGTAACCTCATTCAATCGGCGATAATCAACGCAAAATCTAGTTGACCCGTCTTTCTTCTTCACCAGGACGATGGGAGATGCCCAGGGACTTGCTGAAGGCTCGATGACATTGCTTTCTTGCATGTCCTTTAAAAGTGTTCGCACCTCTTCCTGTTTCGAAATCGGCAGACGTCTTGGATGTTGCTTGATTGGGGGATGGTCACCAGTATCAATTCTATGCTGAGTTAAACTGGTTCGACCAACGTCAGAAGACGAGCGGGAGAAAACATCTTGAAGATCTTTAATGACACGCTCGGCAACATTCTTTTCCTCATCGTTTAATTGCGCATTCTGCAATAACTCCGATATAATGTTGTTTGAAGACACGGTTTTTGAGATGTTACTTTTTCTTTCAACGCTGGTTACTGGAGTACATTCTGCAACCACTTCACCTTTCTTAATAACTCTCGCCTTATCAGTTACATTGGCAACTCTCACCGGGATAACGGTCCCCGATAGGTCGACGAGTGCTGAGGCTATTAATACTCCTTTAGGGCTATTACAATTCTTGGGATATTCCATGACGCCGTAGCGGAAATTTCTATTTTCGGCTATGGATCCAGGAAGTAAAATTTCTGTTCTTGCCGGTATTGTGATATCGTCTTGAGCTATGATTTTGTGGATAGATTTCACTCCTTCATCATTAATCCCGAATAAAGTTATGTCCTCAGAGGCAGAATGCAGTTCGTTATTTTTAAAGTCCAAGGAAAAATTGTATTTCCTTAAAAAGTCCAATCCGAGTATGCAAGGGTCTGTAATTTCTGCTACATATGCCGTGTGATGGTAAGCGGCACTTCCAAAGGTGATGTTAACGTTTAATTTCCCTTCTATATTGATCTTCTCGCCGGACACAGTCTGGAGGGTAACGCAGGGCGGCGTCCAGATAAGTTTACCTTCGAGTTGTTGAGCCAAATCTTTTCGAATGATGGTAACATTGGCTCCCGTGTCGATCGTCATGTTACAAGGAATTCCATTGATTTGTCCCATGATGAAAATTCCGTTATTGCCGCCACTCACTGCAGAAATCTGAAGCGCTTTAAACTGGGGCTTTTCATTATCTGGCAACCTCCGCCCCGCGAGATGGCCACGAATTAGTTTCCCTCCTTCTTGAGAGGCGCGGTCTTAACATCCGTGCCCTGGGGTGTTCTGCAGTTTCTTCGAATGTGCCCTTCAGCACCGCAGTTCCAGCACTTTACGAACGGTTTCTTGTCACCAGTATTCCGTGTCAAAGCATTCACCTTTCTGGTTAAATCGTCTAGGCGAGCAGTCATTGGATCCACTGGTTCTTGTATGTGAGCAGCTCTGATTGGGTGGCGGTCTCTACGAGTGGCTTGCTGTGCTGCCTCAAATTTCATGGCGTACACCAGAGCACTTTTTAAGTCCTTCACATCAGCCATTCGCAGTGTTTTCTGTATTTCAGGATCCCGGATGCCGTCGATGAAGTATTGCATTGACAGGATTTCTCTTGTTCCTGTCGGACACTCCGAAAAGGCGAGGTGGGACAGCCTTTCAACATCCGTGGCCAGCTCCTGAAGTGTTTCCGTAGGCTTCTGTTCACGAGATTTTAACTGAAGCCTGCTATAGTCTTTTAAACACTTCTCTCCAAAACGCAGCTCCAATGCGCCGGACAGAGCTTCGAAATCTAGCCTTTTGTTTTCGGGAAGAGTCTGAAGGATATCCGCTGCGTCTGCTCTCAGAGAAGCCGCAAGGTGAGAGGCCTTAGCTTGGGAATCCCATCCATTTGCTTCCGCAACTATAGAAAATTGTGTCTTATACACTTGACAGGAGGTATTCCCATCATATGTCGATAGCTTCAGAGAAGGATGCGCAGGCATGGCTAGGAATTTAAAAGTATCCGAATTGTTTCCTGCCGTCGCTACGAGTTTCTTTAATGTATCAACTTCTTTGACAACTGCGGAAATTTTGTCATCAATTTGTTGTTCCACTGCGGAAACTCTTTCTTGAATTTGTTCTTTCACAGCAGAAACTCTGTAATCGATTTGTTGTTCTACGGCAGAAACTCTCTCTTCTATTTGTTCTTTGACAGAAGAAACTTTATTTTCAACCGCGTCTATTCTGCCTTCCATAGCCTCAAATTTATTTTCTATTATGCAAGTAATTTCCTTTTTCATTTCTTCTTGACTTGCTTTAACGGCTCTCATTTCTTCCTTAACAGATTTCTCCATCTTTTCTTGAACAGAATTCATTTCATCTTTAACAGATTCCTGAACTGCCTTCATTTCTTCCTTAACAGATTTTTCCATCTTTTCTTGAACAACATTCATTTCATCTTTAACAGATGCTTGACCAGCTTTCATCTCTTCTTTAACGGATTTTTTCTCTTCTTTAACAGAATCTTTCATCTCATCTTTAGCAAAGGCTGCCATAAATTGCCTTAATTGTTCTTCCATTGCTCTAGTTAATGGCATTCAAAATATCCCACTTCTGACACCAAACATTCTTACGTGCGTACGGGTTCGTAATATATTGAATGCACAAGTCGTTAAAAAGTTAACAAAAATTTATTCTTTCCACAATAAATAAATTAAAATGCTGAAATATTTCTTCACAAATCTTCGCACAATATCACAATATCTCAAACGTTTAGCAAAAACTCAGTTCAAAACAGATAAAATAGTTCTATCTCACAGCGAAATCGCTACAATCAATACAGCATTAAGTAAACAAACAGCAGTTCGCTTTTTACAGCTACAAGTATAACAGCAACAACAACAACTAACTCACTAACTGAGATGAGGTGTTTCACCTCGGCTTTTATAAGCTTTTTAATTATCAGTAGAACAATCACGATGTTTCTAGATTTTTCTGGATGGCAACAGTAATTACGAGATATTTATTTATTAAGCATTAAATGCACGCGCTCTTTTATTTTTATTGCTATTTTTTTCGGCGTAGCTTTCTCTTCAAAAATCGTCTGCGTTGCTAAGGCAACATGAAGCAAATCTAATTACAATTCTAAATAAATAGCCAAATAAATGTGAAATTCGTAACAATATATTGATATACCTTATATAATATAATAATAAATAATATATTAATAAACCTGAATATCTAACATCACTGTAGAGAAACTTTCTCAATGTTAGGAAACTGAATGCACTCTCCGAGAATCGAACCTGATCCTCTCGAATATTCGCCGAGTGTGCTACCCTTACAACACGAAGGCATGCAGAGAGGAGGGAGAAAATATCTTAAAATGTGAGATTTTATTAATAACTGTACCCAATTTTAAAAAAAAAAAGGCTCTCTTTACTTCAGGAAATTAAGCACTAGATAAAAGATGTCAGGGTGTTTCGCATATATATATATATATACAGCATTCGTATTTATCTGCAAATTAATTTGTAATCACATTTTCACTACGAACGTAGTGCTAATTAATTGGATATACCACACATCTACTCGTAGTCCATTTTTTTAACAATTGCAAAAATATAAAAGGGTAAATCTATATATCTGGTTCAAGAAAAACCGCTATGTTTGAATATTATAGATTTTTTTAAATTATTTTTTTTCTAAGAATCTCATATTTTCATATTTTTAGCAATTGTTTTAGGAATATGCTTTTGGATGCGGTTGTACGTTCACTGTTTCCTCTAAACAGACTGAAAATAATATCAAGTTAGCACAACATTATTGTCATCGGAAATTAAATGCTGAATTTATACGTTAGTGCAATATATGAGGACTGTCCAAATTAGAATAATGGTTTTCAATACATTCTTATGCTATAGACTCGCTATATTAGATACTAGCATGCTGTTATAGTTCTCAGACAGATAACAACCATAAAAAGATTTCTGTCGGGGACATTAATTTTACTGACAGCTACTCGCAACAGGTTGTCTTTAAGTGTAAAATTATGCTTTCCTCTTAATAAAACAATTGCTCAAACATATTAAATATTACAGAGGATTCATACTATAATAAAGGTGGTATTGTACATTAAAATCCATTCCTCTTTATGGAATGGTGCCCACCACCTCTCCCGTTAATCAGATAGCCCTCGAGCGCTTTGCCATGGTGAAACAAACCAAACAAAATTATAGAATGGTTATAGTTCACAAGAAAGGCTAATTTTGTTTTCTTCGATATTGACATGAGAGTTTAAAGTATGACCAAATACATACACAAAATAACAGGTGTAAAATGTTTTCATTCTGAAATCTTCGCAATCCGCAGAACGAAACATATTGTTATAAATTTTGTACATAGATAGATGATTTGAGAGCAATTATGTGTGCAATTGTTGTATTTTTCTGTGTAATGTAAATAAAAATTTAGAGAGACAATGATGTGCCGTAAAAGTTAGAATACAGGGAAAATTCCATTTGAGTAAATGGCTTTGGCGAGATATCGCCAAGTTGCAACCGTTATGGTGACTAATTTTTGTCCCCAAATTTGGCGAGAAATCCTGAAGTCGCCAAACTTGGAATCCATCTACAAACATTTTTTCTGGTCCCTGTATAAATGTCATGGCTATTGTAATTAATGTTCTGTCTCACATGCCTTCAATAATTTCGAAAAGCAGAAAGTGCTAGAAATATGAGCGGCCGAGTGAAAACTATATAATACCGTAGAAAGCATCTGCCCTGGTTGTTAGTTCTTAGTTCAGCGTGAGTTAGAAGTACTGAGATACCTCCAGGTCAGCTTCACTCTTTAGATGCGCTTTGCACTGCGTTGTGTTCAAAGTTCTTAGTAGTTTGAAGTGTAACTATTGATTGTACTCTGTGATAGTGTAAATAGTTGTATGACTATTTTCGTGGAAAATTCCACAACTTTGAATTGTTAATAAAAATGGTTGGTAAAATAAATTTTATCAAATTGTCATCAATTAATTCTGTGTTCTTTCAATTTATTAGAACCTGTGCGCATGCAACTATTTTTGGTGACGGAAATGAGACTGAATGGCAGTGACAAGAGCGATGCGAAGCAATTAAGGCAGCTGGTGACTGTCTCTGCTGCATTGAAAGAAGGGATGAAAACTTGCCAAGAAGAGATGCAAGGGGGTCAAGAAAAGATTGAAGCTGGTCAAGAATAAATGAAAGAGAAATTACTACCATAATGAAAAAGAAATTCGAGGTTATGGAAGGCAAAATAGACACGGTTGAAGACAAATCATAGTGTGACAATCATCGCATCAAACCTAACAGTGACAACGTTCCTGACTCATTACAGAGTCCAAATCTGGTGATGTGGAACTTGTTTATTACAACAGAGACGACATATGTACCAGCAAATCTTTATTTTGGTTCTTCAATCTCTATAAAACATAGCAGAGAAAATCCTGAGTGATATGTCAGAAAAACAGTCGACTAGATGTTTAAGATTTGAAGAAGGGTTTACGGAATTACCTTTCAATTAGTGGTAATTACCTTACAAAAAGGCATTTTAACAAACATATAGGATAAAATTATTTCCCGGAAAAACGAATATCAGTTTCATTCTTTGAACAACTTTCTTGCGAAGAAGTTTTGTAAAAGAATGCAAAATTTTCTTTATCAGGTAATGTGTTTATAAAGAAATATAAGTATCAGGGTAAATGTTGACATTATTTATAAGCATGGGAAAAAACACGAAAAAGCCCATATAGCTAGCACGTTTTTTGCCACTTGAACCGCTGGTGGGTCCCTGAGTGTTGCAAGATGCTTATACTTTATAAATGAATATAACATGAAAGTTTTAAGCTTTACTAATAATTAAGAATAGAGTTTACTTAAGAATAGGTACTTTACTAAGAATAGGATTTACTTAAGAAAGCTATTTACTTAAGAATAGTGTTTCAGTTCCATGCTAATTAAGAGATAGACTCTGTTGCTCTTAATGATTTATTACAAACGCAAGTATTAAGTGTAATAATAAACACTGAAAAAATAAAATTATACTAAAATATTCTTCGAGATCTATGATAATACATGTACAAAGCCAATTTTTAAGTTAAAGAATATTCTATAACGTTCAAGAATTCAAACTTTACAATACCTGCTACGGAACATGGTATTTTCACATGCTCAGTGTCTTCTAAAACAGGTGCAGAAATTTTATTGCAAATGAGTGTATATAATAATACATTTTACATCCATTTTGTAAAATGATGTTAAGAATTTCTTCCTGATAAAACATCACCCGTTAAAAACTACAAAATCGAATTTATTTCTTGCACGTTCTATGTATACAAACTTTGCCTCTGACGTACGTTTCATGTATATTGAACTAATATGCTCTTTCATGTGAAAATGTAAGCATGCTGCACGCCGCATATTTAGGCTTTCAAATCTTATAAATATTCATCTTTTGAAATAAACATAGTAATTAAAATATTGCAATACTTTCTCTTGATCAAATGCTTGCTCATTTGGGCTGGTCATATCATATAGCATATATGCATATAGCTAGACGTAAATCAATATTTAACTATTTTAAAACCGAGAAAATAATTTATATAATGATTTTATTCTCTACAATGCCATTATCTTTTCAGTAATTCAAAATAATTTGTCACTATTTTTAATAGTAAAATGAAAGTTTTAGAGGTTTTACATACAGACAAATTTCCGCCTTTCTAGTGTTGAAAAAGAAATATTTAATTTAATTGTATGAACGAAATTTGCAAATTATCTTTTTTCAAAATTATTCAAAAGACAAAAGTGATGCTTACAAATGATACGATATTTATTTAATAAAACGCATAAAACATGCAAAATAATAGAAACTGTAAATATTCCAAATACTGGAAAAATGTTTAATTTTTAATGAATTTGTTTCTGTGTCAGGAAATAATTTGAGTTAATTTATAACATGCTGTCGAGTACGTTTTTCGTCTTTTTTTTGAATAATTAATTTTATTTAATTTTATTCCTAATTGAATAATTAAGCAAATTAAATCATTTAGCTGTGTTTCAATGGTGAGTAAAGGATGTTTCCAATTTTGTGATAGGAAGATAAGAATGTCTGTATAAGGTAGAAATTTTACTTTTCATCGTTGATTGTTGGTCTTGTCATGAATTGAATTAACATCTGTTTTCATACTGTATTCAAAAGCTTTGAATGATGATATAGAAGTATACTGAGTAAGGCTATATGTTAGTACTGTTATAGTTTCAAAACTCAAAATCAACATGCTGCTAATACAAAACAATTTCCCTAGAAGTTTTTCACGCATCATAAGAATTTAGTACTATTTGGGTCGACTACGTTGACTTTTAAAAATTTTTTTAAAGTTAAAAGAATAGTTATTTTATGTGTTCAGAACAATTTTCTTAATGAGGTTTCGAGTGTCATTTATATAACACAACTACACAGCAAATATATTGTAATCAAAATCATGATTGAACTTAAAAAATTTAATTAGGTTGGATTTGAACCAGGTATTACACCTTTTACATAGAAGTGAGCCCAACCGGGATAGGGTCAGTGACTCAGACTGTTCCGAAGCTCCCGAGTTCGAATCCCGGAGAAGGCATGGTTGTCTATAAATGCATAGTGTCTATGCGGCATGGAGACACTCAAAATATATTTTAAGCAGAAAATTCTGTAGAGAAGCTGTGGTAGGTGAACAGAGGAGAGAGACCCTCGGACCCGTCCCCCCGTGGTGCTCTCCTTCAAGTTTGGGGGCTGAATTGAGCAAATTCTTACTGCCTCTTAGGCGCAATCTTGCCTGCTTTTCATAATGAATTTCGCGGGTTTGCTCTGATATCACACTATAAAGTAGTTTCTCCTTCCTTCTAACACGTCTTCGTAGTGGGTAGCGCGTATTCGAAAGGACCAAGTTCCAGTACCGGTGAAGGCGTGAAGGCATTGCACATTTTTCACATCTCCTGCTTCAAAATATCATAATGACTGTACAGTGACTCCCAAACTAAAAGGTGATGGATGATAAATAGTCACCACCAGGATTTGGTTGCTGGGTCCTCTAATTCTCAATCGCCCTTTACAAGAAGGAATATATAAGGTATTTTCTCCCTTCTATCAGCATGCCTTTGTGGTATAACGGTAGCACACTCGGAGCGTATTCGAGAAATCCAGGTTCGAGTCCCGACGAAGGCAATGCACATTTTTCACTTTTTCTGCTACATGAATTTATAAAACAAGCGAGATAAGTCACAAAACAACAACAACAACAGAAGTGCGTTTTGTCGATGCCACTGAAGCCATTTACTGAGATCGTTTCGAATACGTTTTGGTTACATTATATCACTAAAGAAAGACATTCACTGATTCCAAATTTACTTAAAATTTATCCAAAGGTATCAGAGGGAGATGATAAATGCGTTTTAAATTTCATTTTGATTCTAACAATTTGGTTTGTTCTTTAAATCATTTTTATATTTAAATATTTCAGAATCTACAGAAATAAAGGAATTAAAACAGTAATGATTCAATATCCTGCGACACAACAAAAAGTTTCAAACAATCTTATATTTCTCTAGTGAAAATGTTCATTCTTTGCACTTCGAAAACATTGTTATTGAAGTTTTTAGAATTTCGCACATTGTTGCAAGTGTTCTTTTGGCATATTTTTAGTAAGCAAATATTGATACAGAAGACTCAATATATGCTGTTCTTTTTTTATCGCTGAAAAAACGCGAGAATGTTAGGAAAGTAATCAAATATTTGGCGATCGACCCTTAGTTTAATAATTCTGTGCGCACAAGAAATCCTGTATTTTTCTTCTACCCGAGGTATTCTGAAAAAAAGGCGTATTGAGTTAAAGAAATAGCATCTGATAAAATGTATCGACTAAGCGAATAAACTTTATGCTATAATTTAGGCAGAAATATTTTACTGTAAGAGCATTTCGCTGAATAGGAGGAAAATGTTTGACTCACGTTCATTAATAAACCCTGTATTAGGTCATTTCGAAGCAGGTGATATGAAAAATGAGCAATGCCCTCACCGGGACTCGAACCTCGGACCTCTCGAATGCGCGCCGAGTGTGCTGACTGTTACACCACGAAGGCATGGTAAGAAGGTGGGAGAAAAACCTTATAACATATGCTGCTTTAGTTTTTTTTTTTATAAAATTTGATTTTTTTTATCTAGACGAATATTCTTGACAGTGGATTTGCCAGGATAAATTTTAATAATTAGTTAGGTAAAGAACTTAAATTCTTTTCTTAGAGAAATTGAATCATAGTTGCATTTGTACTTAAAGCCATCATTGATAGCAACACTCGATAGCTAGCAATGACGAATTCCTTTTTCTAATCCTTTCACTTTCTCGATTCCTGATAAATGATAAGCCATTTTATTTCTTTGCGGAGTTTCTATACGGTATGTTCAAATGAAAGTGATTCGATGCACCACATGCGAAAAGTGAATTTGGTGAAGGATTTTGGTGAAACAAACGCGACAGTGAAGCTATATGTACCACGCATGCGTGTGCGGAAGGATATGTGTGCTAACTTCAGTCGTAAGGATGTGGCATTCATTCAAAAATGGCTGGTGGGGATGCAACTGCGTCGAAAACGGTTCCAAGTTCCGTTGAATGTGCCGCGAACAACATGCATTCTGCATGCTTTGTTCCGGCTGTCTTAAAATCATATTTCAAAGAGCGCATTAGGTGGGTGAATGTTGAAACGTAGGTCCGGGAAACAGGCTAGTTGGTGACCGAAAACAGATCAGCGAGCTGTAATTAAGCTTTAACAATGGAAGGGTGTAAGCCGGTGGACATTCATAGAGGAATGGTGGCTATGTACGGAGACACGTATGTGTCAAAGTCCACG
Source organism: Stegodyphus mimosarum (assembly GCA_000611955.2). NCBI lineage: Eukaryota > Metazoa > Arthropoda > Arachnida > Araneae > Eresidae > Stegodyphus > Stegodyphus mimosarum. The sequence goes on along the minus strand of KK113312.1, from coordinate 247,205 downwards.
GTAGCGAGGTGGGCGAGAATGTCTAGCGAAGTTCACCAGGAGACAATGGATTTGCTGCGGCCCGGTTAGGTGCGCAAGGTTGTGACGGATAAGCTGATTATGGACATTCACACGACAATCAAGCCAAATCGACGTCGAAACATTCGTGACGTTGCAAATAAGTTGAACGTTTCCATCGGTACTGTTCATCTGTACAGAATCTACTTGTCAGCAACATTCTGAAGTATCGAAAAGTTTGTCGCCAACGGGTACTCGCAAACTGTCTGACCACCACAAGAAATAGCGAATCGGCCTTAGTTTATAGTATTTGGTGCACTACACGTCTGAAGATGACGACGTTTTGCAGCACATACTGGCAGGGAATGAAACCTTGTGTCACCACTTCCAACAGGAAAGGAAGTCTCTCAGCATGCAATGGAAACATCCCGACTCGCCTATGCCCCAAAACTTCAAACTCAGCACTCAATCGTAAATGTGAAGTTGATGACATGTTTTGACATTCAGGGTCCCCTTTTACTAGGGTTTAAGGAGCCTCACGTCTCCATCAATGCCCAACGGTACACCGAAGAGCTAAGCTGCGCTATGCTATCAAAACCAAACGTCCAGGTGTGCTGTCGTCAGGTGTCATCCTTCTGAATGACAATATAAGGCCGCATGTCACCCGGGTATGTGTTGAGGCAGTAGCCCGGAAAAAGTGGGAAGTCTTGGACATCCAGCTTACAGTCCAGATCTGTCCCCTTGCGACTATCACATCTTTGTACTCCTGAAGAAAAGCCTAAAGGTCATCGCTTTAAATCTGACGAGGACGTAAAGGCCGCAGTTAATAACTGATTAAATGATCAACAGACATCGTTTTTCGCAGACGGAATTCGTAACCTTCCCAAGCAGTGGAACGCCTGCCTTAACGCAATGGGAGATTTTCCTTATCAAACTTTGTATGTATTTCAATCACGAAATATCGCTGTTCCTATTTATGTATCCGTCTCACTTCTGCCGCTACACATCTCATGGATGCACACCTCGAATCACTTTCATTTGAACGCCCCTCCTAATTTTTATGACCTTTAATTTGGCACCTTCTTGTCTTAAATAAATGTTTTATTCAGCTTTTTCTTTCAGTGAACGATTTTGCAGCAATATCTTCAAAACTGTTATAAATTTGCAGTATTATGCACAATACTTTTCTAAACTAACCGAAGGTCCACATTTTTTACCGTTAATCTGTACCTGAGAAATTTTGCACATTAACCAGAAAAAAAGAGCCAATTAACTTTTACGCATATTTAGCCCAATATATGGATAGCAATATTGCAAAAAATTACGTACTACGTAATATAGAACCGCACGTAGTAAAGGAACGAGGTAGAGTTCATATTAATTAATATTCAGAACGAGAGAGAACATATTACATAGAAATATTAGGTTTTAATGAGAATGGAACGAAAAATTTGCTTTCCTGGCTTTAGAAATACACACATATTACTCATGCATGTATATACACTTTCTCATAATCTGACGATATCTAAATTAGAATGTCTTTGCTACATTCCATTGTCGATAAAATGCCATTAATTAAATAAACTCTCAAGTAATAGATATTCTTTATATAATTAATAGAGACGAAATATATACTGAAAATTTAATTACTGAAAACGAAATAAATTGGAGTCTTTTTTAAAGTAAATCCACCCTAATTTATTTTGATCTCTAATATTTAAGTATTATCGTCTACTGTAATATATATATGCATATTTGCTAATACATAAAACAAATAACGCCGAGAATCTGACCAACTTACACTTTTCATGATGTTTACATGATGTTTCGAAGAAGTATGTTTACAATCTAAAATAAAAAAAAGAAATAGCTTTCATTTATTCCAAAGACTGAGGAATATTACGTAATAAAATGTCGCGCAAAAGAATCAGATCTACGTAAAATTGGATAGCAATAAAATTGATTTGAAAAAAATGCCTAAACAAGATAATAAAATAACATTCAATCAGTACATCCAATATCACTCTGAAGAGATTATTCCCAAGTAGAAGATACACGATATATAAGGATTTTGATCTTGAAATATCTTTAAGATCCATCCTTTAAGATTTCATTTTTAGAGAATAATAAAATCTCAAGAAAAAAAACGCCAATTGCAGATATATCTACGAGATAGTTTTAAGTCCTGAAGTAAATCATCTTTATCTCCTTTGACTGAAAAACGACTTTAATTATCAAACACTGACAGAATATGAGCACAATTTTAAGATGTCAAATGGAGCTAAATGGAGTTAAAGTTAAATAAATGTAGATAAAGTCAAATGGAGATGAAATTATTTAAAAGTTCCCATACGATTTTTAAAGATAGCAGCTCAGTCGTCCAAAGGCAAGCTTGAAAGAGTACGTAAGAAGACACATATTATAATGAAATAATATTCTTCTTGTAACGAAACTAATATTTTAACAATCTCTAAGTAAAGTAAAATAATCGCATTGCCGCATTTATCAACTAATAGTTTAATCCTAACTAATAGTTTAACTAAAATTAATGTATTAACCATATTTATTTTGTGAAAATATGTTTGTGTTATGTACTAATGATACTGTAAAAAATAAACAAAATTATTTCTTGCCTTCTTTATGATAAAGTTTCCCAACATGCATTCCATTGAGTCTTTTTCAATGCAATTTTGCTTTCGAATTGAAACTACGATACTGTTTAAAAAATGGAGCGAACAAGAAGACCAAGTTAAAAGAAAGCAATGGCAAAATGACAACGTAATTCGTGTCGAGAGTTTCGGAAACAGTTTTCTCGGAGTAGGCTACGTTTGAAGATGATATTTTACTCTTCTATAAAAATTCGAGGCACAAACAAAGTTAAGAAACATGGTTTTTAGATAAACCACATTAAATAATGTAAATATTGTCTTAACAAAAGAAATCGTTTTTATTAAGATATTATCAATAACCTGATCGTCACAAACGCACATGTTTACTTTCATCTGCAAACAATAACTGCGATAATGCAATTATTTTGTTTTACTAATGCTGGCCCTGAGTATGGAATATGAGGTACTTAAATCTGGCTTGCAGATTTATTTTAAAATAAAAATCAAACTGTACTTTAAAGCTAACTGAACTTTCTTTGTACTCTTAGAATTTACTGCAGCATTCTTACAAATTTTAAATGTATGTAAATAATTATATCTGTAATTATAGTATCTCTTGGATAACATAAAATGGACTGCTTAGAAAAGTGTAGCTCTGCTGTAAAAATGTTACAGGGGAACGTTCATTTCGCATCGAAATAAATGGTTATCTCGCTATATTTGCGAGATATCATCAAGCTAGCGGCAGTTTTGGTGACTAATATTTGTCCCTAATTCTGGCGGGAAACCCCCAAAAGCCGCCAAACTTGGTGGCCATTTGTCTCTATTTTGGTTCAGTCTCTGTATAACTGTAATTGGTACTATAACTAAATAAGGGTAATTGCTCCCTGTATGTAACTGTAACCGCATCCGACTATTGCACGAATCTTTAACTGTATATGCCTTCCAGTAATTCCAAAAAATGGTAGGTAAAAGAGATTTCTTGGCGGCCAGGTAAAACTATATAATCTCGGAGAGCATGACATTTTTCAGTTTTTAGTTCAAAGATGACATCGGAGTATTGAGATAGCTGTGCGAGCTTCTCCTTTTAGATGGCTTTGCACTGCGTTGTGTTTAACGTTTTCAGTAGTTTGAAGTGTAACTAATGACTGTGGTCTGTGACACTGAGAAGAGCTGTACTGGGATTTTGTAAGAAATTCGAGATAGATCTTTTGTAAAATGTTTCTTTCTGGAAAATAAATGTTAGCAAGCTATCATCGGTTCTGTGTGCGTGCAATCCATTTCGAACCCTGCGCACGTAATTTATTTATAACAACAATATGTTTTGAACGTTTGGCGTTTGTAAAATAGAAAATAGGCTGTAAAACATTGGGTAAAATTATCTCTTAAATGAGATTTAAATAAAAGAAGTAACAAATAAAACGAACAAATTTTGGAAAATTATACCGATCTTACTATTGCTATTTTTGTAATAAAGTGAAGGCCGCAAAATATATTTTCTTTCCGAATTTGCGGAAACCTCTAAAGTTACGTTTTCTTGTCTTTTGGTTATATAATTCAGAATAAACTATTAAGAAGAATCTCTTAACATTCAGAAAGGCTTGAACTGCAGCTTTTGTCCTTATCTTTCCTTAATTCCATTTAATGATATTAAAAATATAAGAAATATAAAAAGTGTATTATTTTATTAAACTTCATTAAATAGCTATATCTTAAGCCGAAAATAAAAATGTTATTGATTCTTTACACTATGAAATTAAATTTCTCAAGGATCAGTTCCAACATTAACATTCTAAGATGATAGCAACTGAAGACAAAAATAAAATAATTACATTCCTAAGTCTGGGTTTCTATAGCCAAATGCGGGTACTGGGTTTCCGTACTTCTAGCTTGAAACTCAAATTTCCTAATCTGTCGCTAATACACATTTTAAAGCTCTAAGAGAAAAAAGGAAAGGCAATGAGGATTTTTCAATAGCATCCACACAAAGTTGATAACATTTAGTGAACATACGGGTCTTTCTGAAAGGAAATAATTACAGTACGTGCAAGACTTTTATTTACGCTGTACGCTTATTTTTGGAAGTAGGTACGAGTTGCTCTGTAAATTTTGCTATGTATCAGTTCGAAGTTCTCACAAAGGTGATATAAGCTTTGAGATAAGAATTTGCACAGACGTGGGAAAATTTAGTGTAATTTAACTATATTTAAGAAAATTAGATATTGTTAGATATTGTTATTTCCTAGTGATCACTTGCTGCGTATCTTTAACGCTTTCTATTTTCAAATTTCCTGACGTCTAAAAAAGACAAAATATTTCGACAGGCATAAGTTAAAAAAATGTGTTTCTGAGCATTTATTCTTTGACGAACGATTTTCATTCTGCTTTATTTACATTTATTTAATAATATGTATTGAATTTAAGTTATAACCAGTTTAGAACTGAATACTACGAATAAAGTTTTTGCTGATAGATTCATTACGATTTTAACTCAGTTTAAGAGCATGACAGCACTGTATTTTATATTATGAAATATATCATGACATTAATAAGTAGCAGGTGACTCTTTCGTGAAACCGATCAAGACGTACATATCAGATTCCTTAAGAATCAGCTTAAATTGTAGAACCTCATCGGTACTTAGTATTCTGAGATCCAAACTACTGTACATAGCTAGATGTAATGGATGGTAGTGGAGGAGTGGAAGTGAAGTTTCTGGCGCATAACCTGAAAAGTTATGATTCGCCAAAAGCAAGTTATATATATGAAAAGTAACTATCACATGCAGGTTTAAAGCAAAACGGACGTGTAAAACTGAATGAAACACTATAACGATAAATGCTGACATGAAATAAATACGTAAAACTAAGGCAAACATTTTTAATGTAAATCAGTACTGGGATAAAAATAAAACGTGAATATAATAAAGTACATAGCATCAAGATACTAAGAAAGTGCATTTAAGACAAATCGAATTAAATAATAAAGCCTTATCTCCTTCAGACACTGAAATAAATTTGTATTGGCCTCTTTCCCAGTAAGTAGCAAACACAAGAATACTTCAACTGAAGTTTGTTGAAGTAAAAACTGTCGACTAAAATAATGAGCACTGACAGGTAGAGGGTAGAACTTGGCTCCGATGAGCAGGTTTCAGATCCAAGGTTTAAGCCAAATGGAATAATGCCTGAACAGTGGGAAAACTCCTATTATCCAGCAGTTTCCACAACCAGATAGTGGCTGACAGATAAGATGGCATTTATTAGTATCACTAGAGAAAATTTGTGTAGAGACTATTGATAAGTGTCCCAATACTTCTTTGCATATAGTGCAAAATGTGAATTCGTAAAAAAGTGCATAATTAGAGAATTGTTACATCATCTGAAAGAAAATGGGACATAATCAGAGAAAGAATGTGCATCATAAAAAAGAAGGAAATCTTACAATGCAATAATTATATGTCATAATCTAATATAATTAAAGAATATTTCAGAATATGATTCGGGTGCGTCAGCCATAAATTACACAATACCAAAAATAATAATGTCATTAAACGTAGTGTCTAACCTATATAAAAACTAAAAGTCCTTATGATTGTAAAGAAAACGTCCATTAATAATGAATGGAAGTAATTCTCTTAACTAAAAAAAGTTTCTGTTATTAATTCTACTCTAAACAAAGTTGAAACGTCCATCACTATTTAATAGAAATGGTTACTTTGTTCATAATAATGCACCCCGGTAACATAAAAAATCTTAGTGCTATACAAATAGTATATGAAATTTAACGTAATTCTCCAGAGCATCCTTTTAAGATCCTTCTGAATACCATAAACAGTACTAAACGGTATATATCATTTTTATACTATAATTTGTAATAAGATGTATATTCATAGCAGTGATGTATTCACATTTTAAATTATCAAAAGAACATAATTCTCAAGAACTAGAAGAGAACATTACAATGAAAAATACAAATGTTGGTTTCATCTCATTAAGACCATTCATGTACAAAAAATCATTTTACAGGCAATAAACATTTTAACCTGATAGCCACTGGTGTTGCGTTGACGCAACGCTCAAAATAAATCCGTATGAAAACATAACCACCAAAGATATTTTATACTAGCGTATGATTTTGTGTAGGAAATGTTATGAAGATTATTTCCGTAGAACAATGTTTGTCTTCAACAACAATTTTGTTTATAATAATTAATCTCGCACTTGAAGCAAACTGTTCGACCAGGAAATTTTGGCGAAAACATTTAAAGAAAAAATTGCCGTTTTTAGGGGTGATCAGTTACTTACTTGAAGTAATTTCATGACTTAAATTATGTGACGAACTAATCACAGAGTTTCATACTTTAACTAGAGTAAGTTTTGATTAAGCCAAAGAATTTTCGGCCCCCGAAAAACCGATCAATATCGAGCAATAAAAAAGTTGGCGATATGTTGGCGACGCTTTTGCCTGCTGGATGCTGATTGGTTGTTCGGGGGCAGAAAACTCTTCGGTTTAACGTCCAGATTCGACGGATCAGTACGTTTTTCTTTCCCTTCTTGTTTCTGTTGATATGGCTGATTTACTGGTAGTTAAACAGAAACATCAGTCATACGCTGCTGGATTTAAGTTAAAAGTTATATCTTTCGCGGAAGAGACTAATAACTGTGCTGCTTCTCGTCAGTTTGGAGTTGACGAAAAATTGATTCGCGATTGGCGCAAGAATAAAGTAAAGTTACAAAAAATTCCGAAACCGAAAAAGGCGTCGCGACATGGAAAAGCTCCTTTTCCAGAACTCGAAAATGACTTGTACGCTCGGGTTTCAGAGTGCCGGCAGAATGGTTTCATTGTGACCAGAACTGGCATGCGTTTACGAGCAATGAAGCTTACAAAAGAAGAAAAGTATGGTGTTCCAAACACGTTTCGTTCATCAACACATTGGTGCACTAAATTTATGAATCGCCATGGTTTGTATTTACGCCAACGCACCAAACTGGAGCAAAAGTTACCATCTGATTTGGAAGCAAAGTTTATGGAGTTCCAAAAATACATTATCGATGTAAGAAAAAGGACTTCTTTTGAACTTTCCCAAATAGAGAATATGGACGAAATCCCCATGTGTTTCGATCTACCAGAAAATAAAACAATTGACTGCAAGGGGGAAAACGCATTTTGATAAAAACGACAGGGCATGAAAAAACCCATTTTACGGTCGTTCTTTCGTGCTTGGTTGATGGCAGTAAGCTTCGTCTGTTGATCATTTTTAAAAGAAAAACTTTACCGAAAAACGTTGTGTTTCCATCAGGTGTGCTGGTTCGCGCCCATAAAAAGGGATGGATGGATGCTAACGGAACAGTCGATTGGTTTAAAAATGTGTGGGATAAAAGACCGGGAGCAGCTTTCAAAAAACCTTCTCTTTTAGTATACGATTCTTTTCGTGGACACTTTTCTGAAGAAGTGACAAAACACCTAAACACGACTGTGGCCGTAATTGCGGGAGGATTGACATCCGTCATTCAACCCCTAGATGTCTGCCTCAATAAGCCCTTCAAAGTAAATGTTAGAAAATATTGGGCAGAGTGGATTAGTTCCGGTCGACCAACATTTACAAAGGGAGGCAACATTAGTCCGATATTACATTAATTGCTCAGTGGGTTAAAGATGCTTGGAACGAAATACCCTCTGAAATGATTATAAAATCATTTAAAAAATGTTGTATTAGCAACGAACTAGACGGCGCGGAAGATGATGCTGTTTTTGAAAGTGAAAATGACGACGAGGGTCTAGTACTGATTTTAAAAATACAGAGTTCGAGACTGAAAATATGTATGATGACGAGCCATTGACGACAGGAGAGTTCTATGAAATGTTTGGCGAATCTGACCATGAATCGGACGTTGAAGGATTTTGATTTTGTTTATTTACCAAGGTATTTTTTATCATATATTTACTTTTTTTTCCTCAGATGATATTGAATAAATGTAGTACTTAAAAAAAATTTTCGAAGTTTCTCGAACGATTTCGGAAATGGGGGGTCGACTTATACGCGGGTTTCTTATTTTCTACGAATTTTTTATGTCGAAGTAGGGGTTCGACTTATACGCGGTATCGACTTATACGCGGGTATATACGGTAATTTGAACAACATTATGTTCATTAGTCTACCCTGGATATACCCAAATGAATAAATATATAACCTTTCTTTCCTTAAAATTTTTAATTTTAGTTCTTTAGCTAAATCAGATTTAATAAATGGCCTCTGTGATACACCATCAATTAAGAATTTCACTATTTGGCTTCTAGTATTATCTGTATCTGAAGACTATACAATGCAAATTTTTAAGCACACATCCACATCTGGACGATACATGTCCTTTCTGAAACATTTATAACATCGTCCCTGGTATTTTAATATTTTTTTTCTCATTTGTTTTCTCACATTTTGCTACATCACGTGTATTTATTTTGATTACAATAAAAACAGTTCGGCTTAGTCACTGTGGCTAACGCCGAAGCAGTATGAACGCTTTCCCCTTTTAAGTAATTATTTTTAGTTTGTTTAACTCCTTAATTTGTGTCCCTTTTCTTTGGGTTTATTATAAATTAGAAACTTCCCGACTCTCAACTTCCAATCTAATGAATTCGAGAAGTCCTGTTAGGCTATACTGCTGTTTGGAGTTTCGTTTTCTATTTAACTCCAAATGCATATCATCTGGTAAACGCTTTAAAATATCAGGTCCTAAAAGGGTCCCATAAGCTTCCGACGCAATACTCAAAGAATTTAAAATCCTTATATTGATTTCATAGGAATCGTAGAGTGTTCTTAGTGCTTTCACATTGGACGAACTTCTAACATGTTCAAGATTCAAGAGTTTATTCATGTGCGAAGATATAACCAAATCTAATCTTTCAAATCTTCCTTTAATTAAACTTATAGAAGCATCATAATTCTTCTTAGATAGTGAGAACCCAAATACTGCACTTGAAGCAGGTCCAGGGAGTAAGGATTTTAAATAAGTAAACTTCACCACCTTCGTTAGTTTATTATTATTACCAATAGTATTTTCAAAAGAATTATAAAATTCCAAAAATAAACTAGGATCCATAATATTTAGGAAATGAAATTTTAGGTAAACGAATGTTAGTTCTCTTTTCAACCTTTACAGCTGCGGTTTGGTTACTAGGCGATTCGTTTTCAATGTTCACTATCTGACAATTTAAATTAAGTTTCTTTTTAGCCCTAAAAATGCATAAATTCATTCTGTCATCATACTCTAACACAGGATTACATATTTTTCAATTTCGAACTCAGCCCCTTTAAAACAATCCAGTATTTTTTCATTAATTTCTTTCAACGCAGATTGTTTAGAAGTAAATAAAAGCAAATTTTCTTCTATTATATTCTTATCCCAAATGTCTTTTTTAATTTCAGGTTCTAAAACATTTATTAGTTTAGAAATAGCTTGTCTAATAGTTTTTCTAGCAGGTTTCAATTTAACAATATCGTCTGCCATAATAACAACAAAAAATTATTTTATTAGCTTATTTGGTGCAGTCTTCAATATTTTAAACCAAATTTATTAACTCACTTTCCAAGAGAAAACATTCATAAACATTCTGAACATTCATACTGCCACGTTCAGGGCAAAGGAATTATGTTTCAGTAACACTCATGGATTCTGCCTCACTTATGCTTAGCAACCTCTTCTAAACTCATTCTGAATTCACAAAAAGCTATTCGTGTCAACTGTTGGGCGCCAAACAATGATAATGTAATATAATATACACAAGGTTTCATGTTATCCTGCATCAAGAATCATTATTCAATTAAAATCACAGCACAATCAAAAAGGAAAAGAACCGTGTGACTCAGGTTTCAAGCTTCACGTTTGTTCAATTCCAACACGTATTCGACTGGCGCTGTTAGATCCAAGAACAAGAAATATATATCATGAAGAATTTACGTCCTCTGTTGGCGATTAAAATACATTACCAGATAAAATCTCTTACAAAACGTATTATAACAGTATTATAAACGTTCCTTTCCCAATATCTAGTTTTTTCCCGATATATTTTAACGAAAGAATTATTTCCTGTAGAGAAATCTGTGTCTGTGGGGAAACGGTAGATGCACATATTTAGATCTTTAAATGTCCTTTAACATCTGGATTTCATTTAAAGAATTTAGCCAACAATTAAATTGTTTTCAAAAGATTCATAATCAACATGTCACACATAAAAGCAACAATAAATAGCATCATGACAAAATTAACGACACATGGAACAGAACTATATCAAGTCTCATTCTAATAATTCTTATATATTCAGTGCTATAAACTACAGAAACCTGCTCCCTTGATTCTGATAACCCATTTGTTTCCTTTACCTTGCTGTTAAACCAACTGCGTTCCCAAAATTGACAAAATGATTAATTGCAAGAAAATTTAATACTATGTGTATAATAGATGTACATATTTAAGTGTATTGCCTAAACATATAAAGCATTGTTCAATAGAACGTGGTAACTGGTGGAAAGCATAACAGCCCTCTACAAAAGCAAAATTAGTTGCCTTTTCTGCTATTCTGTTATAATGTATTTGCTTCAGTGTATCAAATATTACAGTTTAATTTCCTGGGATGCGAGAGATGAGTTGCTAAAGATAGCGATGAACGCAGATGGTTCTGCGGATGCGTATGATAGGTTCTTAGAGATAGCGGAGCTGTTTCTGTAGAATTAAATCCGAAACCAAAGTTAGCAAATGCAAGCAATACCGTATGATTTGTTACGATGATTTGCTGTCTCCGTACTTTTATCTCTACCTCCATCCAGTGTCTAGTAAATATTCGCTTTTTATCACGCTTTAATTTCACGCTTTTTATCTTATTATCAAATTTAACATAACATACTCTCTGACTTTTATTTATAATTTTCTTTTTGATGAATATACTGATATCATGAATACGGACAAACCTATTGGGCAAATCAATTTTAGACTTTGTTTTGGGATCTGCCAGTTTGTCAATTATTATGGCTACATGTGTGGGTGTTCAGTATAATGTCTTATCTGCCCTTCCTTAATTTTAGATCAACAGTCAAGATATCAGTTAAGGCATGATTCTGGGTATTATAAAACGGTTCTAATGTTTTTAATGCAGTAAGCGAGCGATATAAATCGTAAAACTATAATATAGTAATAGTGTACTAAGTGAATGATATATATTGTAAAATTGGTTGGCTGCAGGCTGGTAGCGGCTTCCCAGGAAACGTTGCATCCAAAACGCCGAGCTGGACCTCCAAAGGGGATATATGGTTTAATTAAAAGTAAGTCCGAATATGACTGGGGTCTAATGAATTTAATGAGATGTTATTATTTTCCTTTAAATAATCCAACATACATGCAATTGCATTAAATGAAAATACATCATTTAAAGTGGATAACTACATTTAATGTCACAATATTGTCGTATTTTAGAGAAGACGCTATTAATACAAGGAAATTAGAAGAATACGAAATACGTAGAAACATTCAGGAAAGACAATAGTATTTCCTCTGAAAGTGTGAACGAAACTAGATAGAAGACTCTAGTTAAATTCATAAAGCAATCCCTTATATAAAGAAACATATTAGTGCGTACCTTAATTCAATTCATTTGTATATTGATCGTATTACTTTTAAAATAGAGCATTCAGAATGATTCGATATGGTTGGATTACTAAGAATTTGTGAACAGTTGGATGTAGATACATTTTATTTGATTTACTTCCTCCTAAGGAAATAAATCAAATAAAATAGGCCTTCTCAAGTTACAGCAGTTTCGGTCACTTAAATTTTCTAAAAATACATAAAACTTATATTTTTTACATGGGGTAACTGAAAAATGAGAGAAAATTAAAATGTTTTAATAGCTCAGTAAATCGAAAGAAAGAGAGTCTATCCTTATTTAAACAAATATTTCGAAGATATCGTCCCTTAATAATAAGTAATACAGTACTGATAGTTTGTTTCAGGACAAACTTTGTATAATGCTAACTAGATTATGTTTTCGAACACATTGTAAAAACTGCATAAGAAAAAGCTTAATGTTCGGCTTTTTTTTAAAGAAAGATGGTGAAAATTTGAATTTTCTAAATACATCATATAATGTGTTAAGCGATCAAAATTATCACAGTTTAAAATCGGTAACATTCCGTTCTCAAATTATCTTATTCCAATCACTTTCTGTGACTGAAATATTGCACTTATGTTCTTCAGTTTAAGAACTATTTTGTCATTGAATGCTTTTGAAACAGCTTGAATATACAATTTACCTTACATAGAACATTTCATCTTAAATAATAAAGTTTCCTGTTATGAAAACATACACTTATGACGTTTAAAATAGGTGTAAGAAATGCAATACGAAAAATAAGTTAATATTTAAAAAACACGTTTATGTGCATACTGCAGATAAAAGCAGATAAAACTTACCACTCTGTTATATTTTTACAGCAGTCAACTTTCATGAAAACATTTGAATTTCATATTTTCCTGACATTTTATCTCAGCATATTTTTGCAGATTATGTACTAAAAGTAAACTAAAATTAAAAGGAGTTTTACACGGTCTGTACATTCAACATCCATTTTTTTTTGTGCAGTTAAAATAAAAAAGGGGGATTGTGAGAGTTTTAACTTGTCAAAAGGCAATAAAGTGAAGATAAACTATTCAAAGCGTAAAATTAGCAAAAACGTAAATTTTGTTACAAAGCTTTCAGATTTAAAGAAGTACTGAAAAAGATTTTTGAAGTCTTTTAGTAGGAAAAAATATTCCAGATGCTATTTAGCTTTCAAAATTTTATTCATATTTATACACTCACTATGAAAATGCTAATTTGTACTTTATGATTAAAAACAAAACAAAACAACAACAAAAAAAAACCTCAGTAAGAATTTTTGCGTTCATATCTTAGTGACAGTTCAAATTAAAGTGTTTTTGTTTCTTTTCATGCGCTTACATTGTAAAACAACCTGAATATTCTTTTGAGGATTATTTCATAAATAACAAATAACATCTAATGTTAATAAAAATAACTTCTAATGTACAAAAGCTAGTTTTACTATGCAGGATCATTTATATTTTTGAAATCAAATATTATGTAACTGAATGATTTATCGTAGCACATTCAGCAGCAATTAATTAATGATTTTCATTCATTAATTAATAAATTTAAATACAGCACAACAGTATTACACACAGAGCATATTTTTATAATATGTGTTCAATATTCCTAGCGCAGAAAAGAAAATATTTTTGGCAAAGATGCTTTGTTGAAAAGTAGATTTCTCAAATTTTGATAGGTATTTAATAAGACTTGAAACGAACGACTTTACTCTTTGTAAATTAAGCTTCCGTAATAGCATTCTGTTTCATCTGTTTCGGATCAGCTGAATGAAACATGGACAGAGATATACAAGTCTAGAAAGATAAAATAAGTGAGAAACGGTTAACCATTCTGGTCATATACTTGGCAATTAAAATTTTGCCAAAGAATTTGTATCATGTGCTCACATGCGTGTAACTTTAAATGTTTAAATTTATCGCTAGAGAACGTTAACATACATTTTACAGAAAAAAGGTTCTTATGAAGTTACATCATCCGCTAGAGTGTAATTTGTGATGTAGGAAAAGGTTAAGAGCAATTCGTTCTAAGTCGCATTTTATGAAAAGGTCTTTTATGCAGAGAACCTGGACTTCTTTTATCATAAAATGCTTTTACTGACATTTCAGACAATTTACGTTATCTAAAACGAAGTGATAACTGGTCTATGTCAAACACTCGAAAAGCCGTACCATTCTTTCCAAGTCGCGTTTTAAACAAAGAAAGTTTAATCAAAAATTCTGGATTTCCTTGACCATAAAATGGTTGTTCACGTTATCCATAAAAGTAAGAGCTGATCTATGTCAGACACCTGAATAGCATTTCTACCAGTTTATAAAAAAATAGGGACACCGGCGTGTGTATGTCCGTCGATATAATTTCAAAAATTGTTAAGTAAAATATTTTAAATTTTAAAATAAACCCTTCTCACTAGCAATTTTTTCCGGTATTTTGGACACCGTAGCATGAAATAAAAGTATGGATCATTACTATATGTAAAATAAAGCCAATGTTTCAAGATTCGGACAGTTAACATTTATAATCTTTGGCAGAATAACACGCAAGTAAAAAAATCAGTCAGTTCTAAAATTCCACTTGCAAGCTGTGAACTGCAAATGTCGAAAATTCTAAAATCCAGTGTAGAATTGTTGTTAATGTAATTAATTGCGAGATAATTAAGGAACGAGTGTTTGGATCTTTGAGTTTGTGAAGCTGTCAGAAAATGTTCCAGTTTAGCGTTGTCAATCTTTATCTATTGAAACACATTTTTTGAGAAGCACATTTAAGAGGGGCCAAATGGCTCCCTGGTGTTTTGTGAAATGTAAGTAAAGACAAAATATTAAACATATTCTAGGCGGCTATAGATGAATAAAGTTAAGGAGACCTTATAACGATTTTACGCAATGTATTAAAAGATCGCATACAATCTCAACATAAAAAACGAAACCAATTGTTAATACGAAGTGGTTTTCTGAAATTCTGAATTTAGAAGAATTATTAAAA
>KK113312.1:216943-231911 GCA_000611955.2 Stegodyphus mimosarum | reverse complement strand
ATGGGGCTGCAGTTTATTGCGTTGTAGCGTCATGTGAGAAAATAGAGTCTTTAAACACACTCATTCTTTTAAAAATGTTAATTGTTCTGTATGAATCTTTTTGCAGCATTGAAAGAAATATTTTTAGCTTTAGATGGTTAAATTAACGCTTAATAAATAACAAACCTCAACTAACTGGCTTGTCTTAATTGCATTCATTGAAACGCGTAAGCAAATGATAACCAAAAAGCGATGTGTTAGTCTTAATACACGAAAATAATATTCATTTTGTTTTATGAAAAAAAATCGATCCTTTTGTAATCAGTCATTAAATACAAATTACTAGCGATAAGGAATACAAGTGCCCTAATTACGGGACACAACCCAGCAGTGAATCATGTATAATATCTTTATGTCCTCAAAACTTATGAATATTTTTATAAAATGTTGTATTCTAATTATTAATCGGCAAAATAACTAGTTATGTACGTACACCTTGCACACACAGAAAGAAGGGGACAATTTTGCTTCTCCCATTCTACTGGGAGGATTGGAGAAATTTATTTGGGTTTTTCCCGGTTCGAAAGCGCAAATTAGGATATATATTTGATTTATACATGGTATTTATTCTTTTAACATAGGTATTTCGGCACAAAATCTGACTTTTCTGAAATGGCATAATTATGTTTTCCCGTATTTCGATTCTAAAATTCAAATTAATGCAAAGCGCCAAATTTTGTAAAAAATGCACGAGCTCTTTAAAAAAAATCAGCTCTCAGTGCTTCTCAGTGTTAATTGAATTTGGCATATTTTTATAAATATCTCTTTTTTTAATTAACTTATTTCATTCTTTCCTTAACAGTTCAATATTTAGGTCCAATCCAAATATAATTAACAGCTGTTTCCTGATCTATCTTAAAAATTTGCATTATTTATTAATTTTTATAAATTTCTCGAAAAAGTTTCAACTATAATCTACAACATTTTTACCATCATTATAAAGTATATGTATTTCTAGGTATACTTACAAAAAAATTTAAACGTTCGTAGATATACATGAATTTTATATAGGAGAGTTCTAAAATTTGTCATATTTGTTAAAAGCAATAATATCGCCAAATGTTTTTTATGCACTTCGTTAAAATAATTTAAAAGTATAAACCATCCACCACTGTTTTGCGCTTGTGCTTAACGAAAGCGAAAGGAAAAGCGGTTTGCATAAATCAAGAATTTTGCCAACTGAATTATTCTTAGCGCAAACCCAAAATAGTCCGCCAAGATAAATTTTTGATTTTTATTTATTATATTTCTCACCAAGGTTTACAAAAGTTAATATCTGGGAATAAGTTGAGTCGTAGAAACGAAATTTAGAAAAAAATAGGTTAGTAATTTTAGAAAACTCCGATTTTGTGTCAAAATACCTATGTTAGAACAGTGCTACATACAAATCTAATATATATCCGAAGATTCTACAGGAAGGCATTCCTTCTCTTAAGCAGATAGCCCTGGTGGCATTACTATATTCAAAATAACTTAACCTAACAGAGTGTCATAAATAACGATAAACTCGTAGTTATCCTTCGATGTCATTTGTTTCTTAATGAAAATCCAGTATTTCGAGACCTGAGACTAAACATTCCTACCTCACAATATTGTTATGAAATATATTTTTAAAAACATGGCTGATTATTACAGTGCTCCAGTAGCTGCGTTACAAACATAATTAAAATTTCAGCATTAAACAAAAAAACTGTTACTACCTATATCTCCGCTTCTTTTGTAATATTTTGTTTTCAATAAAAGCCTTTCTTTATGAACTCCTGGGACTTGGTCATGTTTAACACTAATAGGAAAATTTATTTATTTAACGACCGTAGGAATTAATGGAATATTAATGAGCTGCGGTATTTGCTCTTAACAGAAGCATTTAGTAATGATAACAGTCAAGTCTTGGAATCTTATTTTTTTAATACAGGATTTATTTTGCCCGCTATCCAGTGCAGCAAGATTAACAAGAATCGTTTTAAGACTTCGTTCAAGAGAATTGGTAATTATTAAGACTCAAGAGAAAATTATTAGAGCCTCGAACAAAGATATAAGAATATTTTAAATTTAGAATTTGTTAATTGGGATGCAGATCGCTACACATAAAAAGTTCTTTACGATATTATTCAGTCTTTTAGCTTCAGCTCTGCTTTTTAAGAATTAGTTGGTAATATATTTTGTATCGATAAAGATAAATTTAAGAAGTCAAAAAAAATCCTTGTATTACATATAATTTTGCTGCACTTCATTTAAACGTATTTTCTCGAATTTCTTTAGAAATGCATTTCGTATACAATCAATTCAGTTCTCACTTCACGCCGTTACAAAAATACATGAAAACTCAAACCTCATTACAAATTCTAAAACACCGAAAAATCTAAAACACCAAATGCAGTAAACTACCTTTTATAGCTAAAATTAGAGTTTCTACGACAAAACAAGCAATTCGGATGGCGGGCAGAAAGACACAAATTTTGGTGCACTTAACTGAATGTTAAATTTTGGTCCCACTGTACAAAATGACATTGAAGTTGGTGCACCAACTGACATAATTCACTACTAAAAATTTCAAATGTAAACAAATGACGGCCTCGTTAGGCTTAACCACTTTTTAATTTCTGATAATTCTATAGCTATTTCATGCTGAGTAACTAAAGACACAAGTCCCTTAAATGAAACTTGAGAACAAGAGAATCCAATCACCTTTCAAGTAACATTTAAAGTTTATTTTAGAATCTGTTTTGGAAAAACCAATCCTTTATTCTGTCCATACATACACATGTCCCGCAAAAACCTGATGCAAATGGATTCGAGAGAGGAAAAGTAAGCTGTTTTCTTTCATATTTGAGCAGGTCTTAAAGAGATTACTATTTTTGATTTTTAATAGGTTCGTTTTAAATAAAATTGTATTTAATTCATGATATATCTAATTAAAAACATTAAATATTTTAATGCAAAGTTTAGACGAACTCTTAGTAACTGCTACTAATTTAAAGCTTGCTCTCAGCTGTAACATTGCAACAAATTGTTAGCATTTTAAGTTGAACCTGTTCTAAAGATCGGTTTTAGCATGTCAAATCTTTAAAACAGGAAAATAAATCTTGGATTGTTTCCAAGTGAATTGATTTTAAAAATTGAGACTTTCTGAAAGATATCTGTTTAACTGATTTAGCGGTTAGCATCTATTTAATATCCTTTGGCATTTGGCTTTGAATTTTGTGTGTTCATTCCTAAATGATATCGTTCTCATGCTGCATAGCAACAAGTTTGATGATACACTTTTCATAGGTTTATAAATGTTAATCTTTTCAGCATTTTGTTTTTCTGCTGTTCATTAACCATAAATTACACTCAAAGTCTTAAACACTAGAATGAAGCCACAAGCACACAAGTCATAAATTCATCATAAATCATAAATAATAAATCATAAACTAAAAATTCAAAATCAAAAATTTATTTCATAGAAAAATCAACATAATACTTCCTTTTCTATGTAACTTACTATATTGGATAGTAGAACATTGCATAGATACTTAATAGTGCTGTGATGAGTAATATTTTAAATGTTCTATCTAATATTTTCCTTCAACAAATTTAATTCTGTTATCATAGTTAGTTGTAAAGCATTGCATGGTGCATTTTCACAGTTCGTGGCAAAGTAATGCATATTGCACTTAAATGTGTATTAAATACTACAGGAGACGTAACTTGAGAGACATATTCCGGGAGATATATTCGATATGCTTAAATTTGAGTATATTTACTGAAACGTTATGATGTTAAGACTTTATGATAGGTATTTCGCATTTAGAAAATATTTTCTACATACAAAATATCTGTCGCTGTAATTTGAATCATCCACTAAACGTCCCTAACATATAACTATGCTTAAACATAATCTCATTCCTATATAATATTATATATTAATAGTTCGTACTAGTCTATTAAACTGATCCTGTAAATAAACAAATCAGATGAAAGAAAGAGCTTGAATTTGTATTGCAGATGAAAGAAATAACAACTTTGAAATAAAGAGCTAAATGTAATTCATATAAAGATTAAAGGAATAACCTTAACAAAGAAACGATTATCGTACTTCGGTGCCGAGAAAGGAAGATTTCTGAGACCGAAAATGTACAACTTTGAGTACAAAAGACGAAAGCAATGGAATTCATTCACTGAGAAAAGGCTAAACCTCACTCAGTGTTTGAACTAAGAAAAAACTGCGGCGTACATGCCATTTTATTTCTAAATGAAATGCGGGTGCTTTGGGTTGCGTCTTGTTTATATTCTTCATTAACTTTAAGTGAGCGAATATAGAGGCACTGTTAAAGCATTCTGGAAAAACAGCTTCCAAGGCCTCAAAATATGTTATTTAGAAACTTGCATAGCACCTCTTGTACAGATAGTAGGCTATTTCGAAACAAGAGAGATGAAAACTGAACAATGGCCTCGCCGGGACTCGAACCACAGACCTCTCGAATACGCGCTAAACATGCTGACCACTACACCACGAAGGCGTGCGAAGGAGGTGGGAGATATACCTTGTACTTTTAGTGGTTATACGGTTTTTTTTCTATGGTACTTATACAGTTTCAATTATTACCTGTACAGAAAGAGTTAATTAATAATAACAAAGAATACGATTTTCTATGAACTTTTTAAACCGTCCTTCAAAAAAAAATCCTTAAAAATTTTCATCATTTTGTCAACATAAATTTACGTACTTAATTAAATTGTAAATATGATTATTTTGAAAGTGGTGTAAGTCTACTTTCCACAAAGATATAATACTTAGTTCAAAAATTATACTATATCATGTTTATACTTCGTTTTTATATGTGTGGCTACGCTGACATTAGAATTTTTCTTTCGCTTACTGGAATTTTGGTATTTCGTCCATTTATTTTAGAGTAAAAGACTTAGTACTGTGTTCTGTTTGTTCAATTAACTTGAAATAAATAAGCACGATTGCCTCAGATAACAGTTTTAGAAAATGACCCACATACAATGTTGTATAAAGCTTCATTTGAGGAAAATGTGGAGTTTAAAATACTAGATTTATCCTCCAGGCGATGAAAACACCACGGAAATTTTAAAATATAATGCTAAAACCTTTCTGTTATCATACCAGAGCCATCACATCTTGCAACATTCAACGATATCATCGATGTACTACTTTACACTCCTCCAATACATCACGACTGTTTTCAAACATTTTCTCATAATGATAAAAAAATAAAAAATAAATAAAAATTTGAAAGGTTTCAGATTTTAAATTACATCCAAAGGGCCGCTTTTTAACGTTTTCCCCGTAAATTGTTGCCATTGTTCGTTTTTAAATCGTTTGAGTTTGTTTATAAACTATTCGTTAATGTTTTACTAAATATGAAATAGATAATAAAACAAATTCTAGATTCCAAATTTGGCTTTCAGATGCGCATATTCGGGTGGAAACGTATGTTATTCAAAATTGGATGGCTCTAGGTAACTTTTTTTATCACATTTGGAGAAATATATATACATTTATGCAGATTCTTCATTATTTAATTTCTATAAATATAATGCAGGGCTGCAATATTTTGTGGCAACAGTCTGGAAAGTGATTCAGACTTTTAATGTTTCCGACGCAAAATCGCAAAACGAAAACAATAGTCCTTCAGGGACAAAGCCAGCATATATTAACAAATAATTATTTAAATGCCATTCCCTGAAGAAATGTTGAAATAAAGCCTTTTCATTTTTGTGACATATTTAATAATAATTTAATAAAAAAAATTTGTTTCAATTGAAATCTCATATTTAAAATTTCATAAATACATGATTTTCACATTTTATTGACTCCGATGTCAATTAAAGTAGAAGAATATTAATTAAAGTCAATTTGAGACCATCGAAAGTATAAATTTCTTTGAATTAATACCTTAAAAACAATGAAATTATAAATTTAAACCAATTTAATATTTTAAAAATATAAAATAAGCGTATTAACTCATACCAATGCTTTCCAAACCATTCAAATACAAACCCTTAAATATCTTCATGTAACATAAAATGAACTTACATCACTTTCAAAGAAAACGGTTCACTTATACTTTTTTCTAACGTTTGACACTAGAAATGTAAAAATATATGTGAACGTTTTCAAAAGCTTTACAACTCTATATAGTTTTTCGAATGATTTGTCGGTTTTGACTTCGCAGAATAGCTGACAGCCAGATGCTGTCGAAGGTGCTTGAAAAATAACAATTATTAATGAGTATTGCACAAGAGCTTCAGTATTCTTTATGATACTGTTGCGTGCATACGGTTTCGTTATGTATTGAATGCACAAGTCGTTAAGAAGTTAACAAAAATTTATTCTATCCACCAGAAACAAATCAAAATGCTGAAATATTTCTTCAGAGATATTAGTACAATATCAAAATATCTCAAAGGTTAAACAGAATTCACTTTAAAACAGATAAAGTTAATTCAAGCTCACAGCGAATTCGCTACAATCAATCACAGCATTAAGTAAACAAACATCAGTTTGCTTTAATTAACTACAACTACTGAGATGAGGTGTTTGAATTCGGCTTTTAGCAGTTTTTTAATTATCACTAGAACAATCTCGATTTTTCTAGATTTTTTTGGATGGCAACACTAAATACGAGATATTTATTTATTAAACATTAAATGCACGCGCTCTTTTATTTTTATTTTTCCGACATAGCTTTCTCTTCTAAATCGTCTGCGTTGCACGGGAAAATAAAAACGTTTTAATTACAATTCTAAATAAATGGCAAAATAAATATGAAATCCGTAACAATACTATTAAGCACCTGAAATTATAAATAAAATTTATAATTGGGCATTAATTTATATGCATCAAGGTATATAGTATTATCCAACAACTGAAATAATAAAATTTATAATTTGGCATTAAGGTATACATTGAATAGATTGCTTAAATTCCAGATAAAATTGTTAATCAAATCCTGAAATAAAGAAACTAGTTAAAGGATAAATTTGTAGAAGACAGTATGTGTGCACTATATAGACACGTAAACATAAATAGTAGCACTGCCCAATATAGATATTGGCTGTTAGCATTTTAGGCGACTTTGAAAATATAGAAGACCTTTTAGCTTTAATAAATGCATTTTTTTCACCCCATCTTCATTTCAAATAAATTACCAATACGAAAATTTAAATTTTAGAGAAAGCTCAATACCTTGACGTAGCAAAATATCTTTACACTTGGATTAGTAATTAAATTAGTACTAAAACCTTAGACTGCATAAAACTACAAATAATTTAGATTTGCTCCTTACCAGTACTTTATTTTGATGAAGGAAAGGTAAAATAATTAGCTAACTAATTAAATGCCTGCAAAATACTGCATTTGCAGCAGCTTTACGAATTTCAGCCAATTAAAAAAGGATTTCGGTTGAAAAGAGCTTAGAACAAAATACAAATAAATTAGAATTCTTTTGCACATTAATCAGCATATTTATATATTAATATGAGCCTTATTTACGAACTAAATTTTGTTTGGATTTACTTCAAAATGTCTGGCTAAGTTAATAAACAGTATGATGATTTCATAAAAATTAAAAGTTCAGGGAATAGACTAATTGGGAACGGTGAAATTTTTAGTCTCGTAATTTCCTTACATCTGGAAAATAAACATAAATAAGAATGGCAAGAGAACATCATCATCATATAATTGCGTTGCTAATGATGTAAAGATTAGTACGAGGGCAAATTCATTTCTGAATTAATTACATAACTGTATGTGAAAAAATATCTCGCAAACTAATTAAGAGGTAAAGATACGGCGATCAAGAGTCACATTTGCAATAAGTAGAAAATATATTGTAGGATAATGACTCATTGCATTACTCCTTTTTTAGTCTGATAATGTTTCTTCAAAAAGCTGGAGCTTTCTTTCTTTTGCTGAAATAAACTCTATATCATTTTGTGTTTCATGCCTAAGAATTACATTTTTGTCGTAAAGTAAATTTACACTGTTTGCAATAAAATTTGCAAATTTCGTCTCTTATAGTTTCAATTTTTAACCCAAAGGGCCCAGAAAGGGTATTAATATCATTTGGCATTTTGCGTCGTCCACTATAAAATTCAAATTGTTACTACCAAATATTAGAGCCCTGTATTACATTTAAAGAAATAAATAATGAAAAATCTGCATGAACGTATGTATGTTTCGCGCATTGTGAAAAAACAAAAACAACGGTAACTACAGACAACAAATTTTGGAATAACGTAGTCCCCCACTCGAATATCCGAAGTCCAAATTTGAAATTTGGAATTTATTTTGTTCTGCTTCCTATTTTGTAAAACTTTAACGTATTTTCGATTAACAAACTCAACGATTTCAAAGCGATCAATGGGAAAACTGTGCCAAAAAAAATTATCTTCAGCGCGCGAGACTGTGTATCTGAAATTCTAAAGGTATGCTCTTTTTAAATATTTTATGATATTGAGTTTAATTTTATGTTTAAGTGCGAAAAATATGATATTTAATAAATAAAGACAACACACAAAACGTTAGAAAACGCCCCTTCGGGCGTAATATAAATTCTGAAAAGCTTTCAGAATTTTTTTTTTGTTGTTGTTATTCTTTTTGTTTTCAATTTCTTCATCTGCTTCCTTTTTAAATGATTTGAAAATAATTTCTCCGTTTGTTAATTGCCTAAAATGATACGAAAATCAGAAATTAAAACGCTGCTTAATCTCTTGAGTTTTTTAGCCTATATTCAACTTAACTTGAATACACTGTTTTATATAATTTGAAAACTCTTTTAAGTGATACTAATACGTATTCAAGGCATTTAGAAGGATATTTCAATTACGCTATATCCAAAATTCTTAAGATTTTAAAACATTAATATGCATCTAATACACATTTATTATAGTATATATTTTTTGTACACTATATAATTCGATGCAGGAAAATTAAGTACACCTTCTGAAGAAGTATCGGAATTTACGCATTAACGGTATTACACGCAAAGTTTGAGATTGGCTTTAACATCTGCATTTCATATTTAACTTTGGTTATCATAATATTTGCATTCCATATTTGAAAGCGAAGCTATTCTTAGGTGAACCCATACCCAGAATGCAAGCATCTTTACGCATTTAATATAGCCACTGATTTAAAAATTCAATAAAAATTTCCATTAAGAAAAGTATTCCAGCACTTTGCATTGGATTATTTAAACAACAATAAATAATTTATTATTGAATAATACGTTACCGTAAATTAAATTTAATGCACCAATAATTTCAAATAAAATTTTGATCGTCAATTAAAAGATGATTCATACATTTGTTGACAGATGAATCACGACCTTTTGAGCTTTATACACTCACTTCCAAAAGATAAGCACGAAGATGTAAAATGCAAAAAAATCAACACTTACTGCTTTGATTGACACAAAATTCGGCAGGAAAGTAGCATATATATTTATGCATAAAACAAAATCAATAATTATGTACAGAAATGAAAAGAATATTAAATTTTTGTAAGCTATAAGATAATGACATACTGGAGACTTAAACAGAATTATGTATAAAGTGAAAATAAACAGCATAAAATGAAAATAAGGACATTAATAGGGTATGCGATCCCTCTCATCTGTATACAAAGTTTACACCTTGTGACCATGCTTTCAATTAGGTGGTCAACCACCGCACACTTTACGGACACTTTACGGAGGACGGGATCGCCCGATGTACACCTTAGGTTGACAGGCATATGTCCCTCCCCCCCATTGTCTGTTTTTATCAGCTCCACCCCAGTCGAGGGAGCGGACAAGACAGTACCAGTACGGTCCCTGCCGAGCCTGATCCCAACCTGGGTACAATACCCGGGTTCTAGTCCTGTGAAGAATAAGGTACAATAGTACCTGATATTTTGCCCCCGTGGTTGAGACTGTCTAAGTACAGATCCTAACCAGTACTTCCCAGGAATTCTCCTGAGTCAACCCCCGGGGGATCAACCACCGCACAGTTAAGCAATCGCCATTCTTCTTGTAGAGCACTTTCCAGCTCAATAAGAGTGGCTGGAGGTGGGAAACGTGAAGATACAGCACGGCCGAGAGCATCCCAAAGATTTTAAATGGGATTAAGGTCGGGCGAATATGCTGGCCACGCCATACGCACAATCCCTTCACTCTCCAGGTAGTCATCGACGATGTCAGTTCTATGGGGACGTGCCTTATCGTCCGTTAAAACAAACGTAGGGCCAACTGCTGCAGCGTAAAATCTCACAATGGGTTCTAGGACTTCATCTCGAAACCAGACAGCCGTTAAAGAACCCCATCTAAAGATGTCCAGGTCGGTGCGGTATCCTAATGAAATGCCTGCCCATACCATAATGCTTCCGCTTCGGAATGCGTGATGTTTTGGGACTGATTGCGTGTTCGTTGCTCACGCCATATCCTTATACGCTTGTCATCTGGCTCCAGAGCAAATCTTAACTCATCAGTAAACATGACATTGCCCCAGTCAGACACATTCCAATTCGCATGTTCCCGGCACCACGCTAATCGTGCCCTTCTTGATTGGACACATAGAGGAACAAAAACTCGAGGTACCCGGGAGTACAGTCTACTCATATGTAATCTTTGGCGTGCAGTAGCTGCAGATATCGCCTTACGAATGGACGCTGTAACCATAGATGTCACACGTGTGGAGGTCGCTCTGCGATTTCGCTTGGCTACAATAGCAATATATCGATCTTCCGCGGGGGTTGTAACCCTTGGGCGACCGGCTGCGGACTTTCGGACAACTGTTTGTGTGGTTTGAAATTGCTTCCATAAACGTGAAATTACAGAATGTTGTACGCCGAAGAAAAGAACAACATGTGTGATCGACTATCCTGCTTCAAAGCGCCCCACAGCACGCCAGCGCTCACAATCTTCCATTCGTCTTCTGGAAGTTATAGAAACACGTATGTCTTGAAAACAAATTGTACGAAAGTTTTAAGCCCCTTCTATCAGCACTTACAATCAACTTCTGTAACCCTTCATAAAGCTGGCTTCTTATAAGACTGCCTCTTTTGCATATTTCTTGACATGAAAGCGCGATTGGCTGCTACCTAACATATTTGCATACTTCCATCTACCTCTGCAGCGAATTGCATCCTCTTCAATTTTGATTGGCTTCCGATATTAGCATTTTCCTCTCCATGCTTAACTTTTGGAAGTGATTGTAAATCATCACCTGCAACAATATCAATATAGTAGATTAAAACATAGCTTAAAGTTGAGTAATTTCTTATTTAATGTTTATTAATGAAGTCTTAAGCTAAATGTTTACGTGCTTTATACGTTTGTACCAAATCATAGGTAGCTAAAAAATTAAATTCTTGTTATGCGTACTTGATAACTCAAAACGTGAACGACATCTAACTCCAGTGTCATCAGTGTCCGAAAACGAAAACCCACAGTAACGATACCTAGTTTTTTCTTGCAAAAAAGTAGCAGATCTCTCGGCGATTTTGTCACTTTGCTCTGAGTAACTCAGGTTATGAATTATGTATTAATTTCCTTTAATAACTAACTACTTCTTATATGTTTGATGTTTGACGCATCACAGATATTGAAATTAAGCACTATGCATTCAATCATTTCCGTTCTTGTGTTACGAACATTTTGACGCATGAGTTATTTGATTATCATTTTGGAAGGTACCAAAATGATTGGACAAAGTTGAAATTTAATTTAACTATTGAAAAAAATATTAGATCTTCCAAACGCGACTTTTCCTTAAACCTGAATAAATAGAAGATTGATTATTTTGTCACTATAATTAAGAGATAACGTACGACAATATAAATGTATGACGCCATTTTTACTGAAATAACTTACCAAAATAATTACAGTTTTATCTTTTCAAAAGTTTATTAAACATTATTGTGTTTTACATTAATCCTGGACTGATTCGAACAGTATGTTACAGAAACCGCAATTAGATAAATTAGCATTTTAATTTTTTATTAAATATGTACTAATAATTATTACTTGTTATTTTCCATCAACCAATTCAGGCCCACCAACGGTAAAGTCGCTAAACACTGGTAGTTCGGTCCGAGATTCGAATCACGCAAACGGGCTGGCTGCACGGGCTTTTTCGTGGTTTTCCCCATGTCTATCGTTTATACGAGCCATTTTCCCTTAAAAGGTCCCCCACGAAAGCCTTCCACTACGCTGATAGCCCTGGATGCCATGCGATAATCACATAAAACTAAAAACAAAATAATAAATTAAATTTCATTTCATTTAAAACTTCTCTCATGAATTACAATCAATAATCTGAATGACTGGAAATGAAAGCTTCTTTATGGTCTAGAAGTGAGCAAATGAATGAATGGTAGTCGGGAATTTAGTAATAAAATTTTATTCCACTTGATTTCTACGTGTTCGGTATTCTAAGGCAGTTGTAGATGAAAGTTCTGATGTACCAATTCTCGTAAGATCACATACAGACGACATCTGGGTATTATATAAATATGGTGAATACAGAAACAAAAGTAGAACACAGTACAGATGGTATCTGAGATATGTCACATATTTGTCATGAATTGTGACAGAATGTTGTTATCTTACTATATGGCATTAAATAATCAATAAACACTTAATATAAAATTTAGCTCGAGATTTCAGTGAATGTCGGGTGTAAATATAGCTGGCAAAAATGAAACATTAGTGCAAAAAGTGGCACATTCTTTTTTGTTGCAGAGAAAACCCAACGTGGCAAGTTTCTGAGCATGGTTTTAGTCTAGTCGCTCGATTATTCGCCTACGAGCCAAACGGTTCGAGCTTCCATGCCAGCAGATAAATTGTAGCGCTTCCACCTTCCACTGAGAGACGACGCCACAGCCAGAAATTGTTATCAGAAATTATATAGTGAATATTATAGAAACGAAACTCACGTATGCTCGCCTGGGATCCATAGTTGATTTCACTTCATATTACTCAAATTATCGCCCCAGGTCTCGGTTCGCAAATCTGCTGTCCAAAACATCAGAGCTCTCAAACACGTCTCTGAATACAATAGGTTTTCGTCTACTACCATTGCACTTTCATTATATCTTACGGGAAGAATGTTGTAGCATTTCACTACTTATAAAAATGTATGATATAGTTAACATAATTTATTAACCCAATGACTAAAGTACTTCCCTATGAGCAAAGGACGCTCACTTCGATGCTAGACGATGCAGAATACGGCCTTTTGATATAGCCATCAATTAATAGCACAATGACAATAAATTGCATTACGTCTTCGAAAAGAAGACTTGACAGCTGGAAACGTCCGTCATTCAGAAGTTATCGGTGTCAAATGTTCCGGTATTTTCCCCATTCTTATTTCCACTTTTGGTTCAAAAATTATTCCGTTCTTAAAAGGAGGATTCTGGTTAAACTTCCTTGCAGCTGGCCCATTCTCCGTGATTCGAAACCCGGAACTGACTACCAGTGCTCAGCCAATTTACCGCTCGGGCCGCTGATGGCCTTAGAGTCTCCAGCAGCTGATTATTTTGTTCTAATCACTGCCAACTAGATTCTTGAAAGCGAGCAAGCTTTTATCAGTTAATCCTCACATTATATTTTATTTTCGATAGATACAAATTCTTTCTCCAGCTCATTTTATCTGAATACAGGGTAGCGATAATTTGTTTTCATTTCGTCTTAAAATATAGCATACGGAAAGGAAGGAAACCAAGTAATGCCTTTATAGAAGTCAGATTAAATTCAGAAGAAGAGGATTGTTATTTAGATGTTGGATGAAATAATTGTGATAAAAAGCGAGATCAGAAATTGAGCGCCTGTGCGTGAACCGAGCTTGTAATAGCATTTGTTTTCTTTATGGAAAGCGGTGGATGGATAATTAGTTAATACGAGAGATCTGCATGCGCGAAGAAAGACTTTATTAGATAAAGAGGCTGCGTTTTCATGTAGAAAATTTCTATACCAATAAAGTAATCCACTGGCCACAGGAGTAGATAACATTTCGACAAGCGTCTAAATGTTATCTACTCATCTTATTTTACTTATAGTTACAATATTTTCCAATATTTTTATGTGAAACGTAAGTATACCTGTTTTTAAAATTTTTATTATTACTTACCTGTTTATTCTCAAGTGCTGTGTAGACCTCCGATCTGGCAAGGGTGTTATTTTCTTAGAATTTTTATTACATTTTTATTTTACCTTCCCTTGATGTGTTTTTTTTATCTACAAGGAAAACCTTTTGGCCTTATAATAAATAATGTTATGTACTGGAATAGATACTTTGGGACGAAAGCGTTAAAAAATTTCTTGATATCTGATAAGTGAAAAAAAAGGTTGTTTTAATTGTAATAATCAAACATTAATAAAAGTGAAATAAATTGTGAAGATTTGCAGATTTTACCTCTCCATAAAATGATAAGGTAAGTGAAATTGCTTTATTGTTCAGAAAAAATTCAATAGATGAGATTTGCATTTATGTTGACTGGGCGTCCATCATAAAAAATTTCATTCTTCATTCCCTAGAGCTCAGTATTACTTCCTAAAATTACACTATCTGTCATAGGTTTTATATGCTATACATAAAATGTATAGTGAGGTTAATTAATACATATCAGTTCTTATAAGCAGTATAAATTTTCTGATGTGTTTCATTTTTAGCACTGCGAGTAAAAAACATTTATGTGTACATTAATGCAGTGATTATTCTCTAAAGGAAGGATATCATTATTCAACTCTACAAAACTGTATGTTTTTGTCATTTTATACAAGTTAACCCTAGCGACAAAGTTGCATTGTCACTTTGAAAGATACATTTAGTAGCAGTCTCCGTTCCCATAACTGCATAAGCGAAACTGCTTTCTTATGCGCAAATGTTTAAAGGAACAAATCATGAAAGTGTTGAGTGAAGTGAACATATA
>KK113312.1:148465-216921 GCA_000611955.2 Stegodyphus mimosarum | reverse complement strand
ATATAGATAGATAGATAGATAGATAGATAGATAGATAGATAGATAGATAGATAAGTAAATAGATAGATAGAGAGAGAGAGACAGATATATAGATAGATAATACATGTGGTATTTTGTTAAGTAACAGCACAAGGACTAGCCATAACAAGCTTCATTTTGAAGAGAAATAACAAGCTTAATTTTGAAGGAAAGCAAGAAACAGAGCTGTTAAAGTTTATGAGCGTTTTCGAGATGAAGCTAAGGCTGGATTTTTTTGAAGCGTTAACTGCCTTTACAGATTGAAAAGGCATTTATGGAGTCTGAAATTTGAGCGTTTTAATAGAAAATACTCTGCAGACATGAAAAATGCTCACATATTCTTTAGGATAATCCTTTAAAAAGGTTTACAAATTAAATGAAAAAAAAAGGTTTTCTACAATATATACCAAATTTGTAGGACATAAGTGTGGCATGAATTTGATACGTGCTTTCAAGAATATTAATTAGATTTGCAGAAGAGAAACTTGCTCAGACTATAAAATAGGTAAAATAAAAATCACAATTCGGGTATGTAATAGCGAAAACAGCGAATACAAACTAAAACTGAGGCTTACAAGAAAAACGAAAATTCTTCGTGCGTTAAAAATTATAATATGGTACACAAATACGATAAATGCTTCCATTGATGTGCCTGTTTAATTCAGAAGTCTGTCGAATGTATAGTTGAACAGAGCAATGTATAATCTTTGCTCATAAGCATTTTTATATGAAAGCAAATTTTTATATAAATTTTTATATTTTGCGAAGCAGTGTGCATGTTAAAATTGATATAATATGAATATAGCATGACAGGCCAAATAAAATCCTGTAAATATTTCTTGGGGAAAAGATTACTTAGTCGATAAACAAAACTGAAGAAATAATAAATTTTAGAATTTAGCGAACAATCCTTTTGTAGTAATAGTTGTAAAGCATTTAATGAGTTAATTATTATTAAAATATTAGCAGTAGAATTTTATTGAATGATCTGAAGCTCATTAGAATTAAATCTATGATCGTCAATGACTTCCTAAAATTTCAGATTTGCCTAACAGTTTTAATTAAAATGATGTTCTTAAACAGTTTTAATTAAAATGATTGAAGATTCTTTGTGTGTGAAAACTGCAATTATCATATGCCTTATTATTGAAATTCACCTATTCAGAAGCGTACAGGACTTGCTGTAATTCTGCAGTCCTCTAAAATGCAACACGTAATAATCATTTCGACATAAAATCATGTATGACTTATTTACAAATAGCTGGGTTTCCTGGCTTCGCTCAGGGTATTGATATGAGGTTGTGTGGTAGTTGGAATAAAAGGATAAACTTTATTTTTTTACTGTTCCTTTTGTTTTCGTCGTTATGCTTCAAAACTGGTAAGGTCTCCTCCTCTTTTACGTTTGGGCATTCTATAAAATATTAATGAAATCAACTTTTTATTAAGAAATACACTAAATACTTTTTACCTACTTTATTTATTTTGGATTTATATCCAGCCACTGTATCACTTTGATTACTCACACTTCACGGTTTGTTTATATTCACACACTGCACTTCATTGATAAGAAACGTTTGAACCCATGACGGATCTTCTTTATATACCCCTACCAATGGGTGCCCCACCTATACAAAAAAGGCTTCGAATGGTCCACAGTGTTCCGGAACATTGCACAACATTCGAGAGTGTTGTGGAATGGACCACAATGATCTGGGATGTTCCCAGACGTTCCAGAATATTCCTGAACATTGCACAACATTCCAAAATGTTTCGGGATGTTCTGGAATGCTCTCGAATATTCTGGACTGTTCTAGAAGTTTCTAGAGGGCGAAATGCTCAGCGCGTATATCTTCAAAAGCACACACTTCAGGTAAAAACTTGAACCTTCTTCATGGATGGGGCATAGAGGGCTACCACACGATGTAATTACCTTGATTGCACTCTGACTCGTTCCTGAGTTTTACAGGCACGCACATTGTACACTTACTTTTATAATATATATTGATTAAGCTCGTACAGTACAGCGTTAATTGTCTGATTTTTGTTTATAGAAGCGTTCAGTTACGTAGTTAAGTTAATGTGTATTTGGACAGATATTGCTGCAGATTTTTGCAGAAGGTCTAGCCAAAGTTGAGTGGTATGTAGTATGGTGAGATCAGTAATATGTATATATACTTATGATTCCTGACCCAGAAGTTGATAATTTTTACTCCTTGAATCCCCAGAATAACTCATAATCATTATCCTTGCATTCATCTGTTTTAATACTCTTACTTATCTTATTCGTTTATTTATCATGTTGTGTTCTTTGAAAGTGGACACAAAAGTCAGCTGAATAAGTGCATTATTACTAATTGAGATATCTATCGGAAAATAATTGCGCTTTTAAGCAAAGAATATTAAATTCATTAAAAAATGACAATAACAGATTTTTCATAGTTAATTATAATGTGGTAAAACCAAAGATTACAAATATTTTCTTTGTCTATGATGCTTATTTCCGCTCATTTTTCTAATGAATTCAAATTTTTCTAATTAATTTCAAATTTTTTTTATTCGATTTAATGCCTCAGTAATATTTATTACGTATGAAGATATATTTGCGTTTACTCGAATTAAGTAACGACGTGAAATAAAATTGGTGATAAATTAATAAATAGTTAAAATAATAAAGAATAAATAATTTTTGTAATTATAATGAATGAGTATAATTTGAATTAATAAATAAAATGCTAATGAATAAATCATTTGCTTGAAATACTCATTTTTGTTTAAATAGGAACACTGATTATTCCACAAAATTGATTATTCATACACGCATTTCGAATAACTGGAGCTTTAGCGTAGTTTTTCTTTAAACTGGGGAACATTTAATGGTTATAAATAAATGCCTAAAAAGAATTGCATGCTTTTATATGTGTCTATACAGCCCTTCATGGACAGAAGGGTATATATGTTGAATTAATTTTGTTGAACGACAGTAATTTAGGTTTATAAATTAACATACGGGCGACATATAAATAAAGAAAAAATTTCATTTTCTTCAGTGTTTCATCATAGACGGGAAAAATCTATTAAACATTCGATAGCATGAAAGCAACTTGTTTAATTTTTTATTATACGATATTTAAAGTCCATAGTAAAGCAAAATGAATAAAGCAAATTCTTAAAATTTCTATCGCGTTAAACAATAAGATGACAGAATCCTCTGTCTTAGGATTAAAGCCTAATCAATGGATGCGTTGTGGAAACACTTTTGATTTAAAAATGTCTAAGATTCGAGGTTTTTCCAGAATTTAATTTTGAAGGAAAATGAAGTGTGCTGCTCTTGAAGCCACTAGAAGGCCTGCATTTTCGTTTAAAATGTGATACATTAATCCTTCCTTATGACACCTTAATCTTCAAGAACAGTAGCATCATCGTTCTTTACAAATAAATTAATAAATACTTCCGACATTTTTGCTGACTTAATTTTATATAAAAGTGTGACATTATGTACTTACTAAATAATAATTATTAAAATGCAAAGGCAGAAATTCTGTATTCTGCAAAAAGAGAATTTAATAACTGTCAGTTCTTCTAATTTGATCCAACATCATTTCTAAGTAGGAATCTTACATAACAGGCATTCATTCAAACGCAATGCATCAAAGGGTCAGATTTATTTTTCAAATGGCGGACTTTAGCCGTTTATAGGTGTTGGTCACTACTAATACCGGAAGAGGTAATCTCTTAATTATGGTGGAACGTAACAGGTGGACCACCGTTCCCTCCTACGATGAGACGGCCAAATTACATCCATGCCTTCCCCGGGATTCCAATCCGACCTCTTAGGTACGGTATTCAGAGTCACTAAAGAGTCAGAATATTTGAAACATGAAAAATGAAGTAATTGAACAATCTTTCAGAAAACTGCAAATGATCTTTTATGACGTTATTGACAGTACTTAATGGCAGTAATGTATTTGTTCATAACATTAGTGACAAAATTTTACTTCACTTCGAGCGACATTTTAATCTACTCATACTTTTAGTTATACGTTGCATCTTCTGTGTGTTTATGAAATATTAAAGCTAGCATTCATTCCAAAAAATTAACTCTTTCACAGCGAAGTCGCCCATAACTCCCATGCACTCAGATGTCGGCAGGTCGCCCCAACGCCTGTATCTATTTTCTACCTGGTGCTTTCCCTCATCACATTAATGCATGACTCAATGATTTCAAAAGCTGTTAAATGACACCTCAACTATTCTTTTGAAACGACTATAGTAGCTGTCTAACTCGAATCGCAAATTTACCTTTCCATTCTTATTAATCGTTTTATTAAAAATTTATAGAATGACAGCAATGACTCGTACTTTATTTTTGTCTGAAACAAGTACCTCTAACACATAAAATTAGTAAAACAATCTTGTGTTTGGCGTATATTTACTCGACTCAATCGACTTCGAGATCAAATAGGTACAAGTCCGCATTCATCAGGAAAGACGAAATCTTCAAGACTGATCTTCAAGCCCTGAGAACAGGGACCTGTACACGTTTACAATCGAAATCGATGGAGTCCTTTGACTAAATATACACAAGGTTGTTGCTTCACTAGTTTTATATTTCTTGTTGGCCTGTTTCTCTTCTGTTTTGATTTTTTTTACATCTAACACATATTTGATAAAGTCATGTATACATAGATGAGTCTTCTATGTATTTCGTACTAGTCTGGATATTTAAAAATCAAATTTTTATGAAAATCTTCTGATAGAAGAATATTTAAATTTAGATTAAAACAATTTTAAGCTGGCACAAAGATGCTAGCAATTAAAATACACAGAGTTAAATTAAAAGTGCGAAACAATTGAAGGCTTTCTTCCGTAATAGACTATTTTTACGAAGGATCTTCTCATTGCACACTGCTCAAAGCTATCTATAACGCTATACAATGCAGAAAACCATGAAACGCTGAGTTAGTTAGCTTTGTTTGCAACATAGAATCGAGTCTGGAGTAAAATCGGCGGCCTTTTGACCTTTCATTATTTCTAAGTTTAGCAATAACAAATATCATCCTCATTAGGTAGATGCGTATGAAGCCTGTCTCCAGAAAGGTCTTATTTGCTAAAACTATCGTTGTATTCCCTCCGAATCTTTTCATTTACGCATAGTGTACCAGATACACTAGTTTTAGAAATAATATTTCCGAAAATTTATGATTTATTTTGATTGGCCGCTTGATTAGTTATTATAAAAGGAAAAATTATGTATAATTATTTTAACCCTTACGTTAACCCTCACAGACGTTCATTTTCTGTTACGTAAATATAGAGCAAGGGTCTCTCAGACCCCTTCGATTTTATGCATTTTAAAAATATAAAATTTCAAAATAATGTACTCTTGTTGTTATATAAGGATTAATACGCTTTTCTTGTTATATTGAAGTAATAATTTCTTTTTAGAATAATGAAATTAATGCATTAAAATTATTTTTTAAATCACATATGAAAATGTACGGAACGCTTAATCAAACAAATAAAACAAAACTGCAACACTGCTTACATGAAAATGCGTACAAACTAAACTATTTAATAGATTTTCCATCTACAGAATCTGGATTATATAAAATAATGCAAAAAAAGGATAATATATAAAGAATATTAAAAAATTGCAGCACATTCTTTTGAGCATTTTCAACACAATTTTTGCAAATTCTCTTGGCACATTCATTATCAGACTCTTGCAGCTGAAACATGGATAGGCGTTTTTTTTCTCAGTCTAGGTATACAAAGGGAGCATGTTTTAACTTTTTAAGGGTATCAGTTATATCTGCGTTAGAATAGATTCCGCTGGAAACTTCTAGCACTCTCTGAATGGACATTTTTATTTCTCGGTTCACAGTTAGCTTTTGAAGCCTTCATTCCATATGTGGTTTCACTAATTCTGATAATACCTCGATCAAAAAATCAGTCTTTTTCCAATTTGGCACTATCTCTTATCAGGCCAGCTGCTCAAATGACTCAAGTAGTAATAAAACAATCCCCCCCACTCATGGGAGAAAAAAGTAACGCAAACGCAGAGGTGAGCTCTGTATGACCGAGGCCCATTTTTAAAAATTATTTAAAAAAAACTATAGATAGAGTTTAATAAAAATTTAGGACTAATTATATTTTATGTCAACTTGAAATTACTGAAAAGGAGAAGAATAACTATAAAACTTATAAGCAGTTTCGCAGTTCTAGAATATTGGCGCGGTCATACAGACCCCACCACTGTGTTTAAGGGTTAATGAATCTAACTAGTATACGTTTTCATAAAATACTTCATGTTTTAATTAGATATGAATTAAATGTGTTTTAATTTTAAATTAATCAGATTAAAAAGTATTAAAATATTACTAAGAACTACGGTAATTACTTTAAAATCCCTTTGTTAATCAATAACAAACAGATTAAATGAGACAGAAATTAAGCATATTTTCTTGTGCGAATTACAAAACAAGTAGAAGATAAACCGGCAAGGACAAAACTCTTCTTTTACTTCCTTCGCATCGGTAAAGGACAAAGTCTGTTCCTCTCAGACATCTGAAACACACATGTTTACGAATTTTCTTGGAATGGATTTGCTTCCTCCATGCCAAGCAGAATGCTGCAGGGTTAACAATTAACTACTCAAGTTAAACAATTACTTTTCTACTGGGAATCTTTGGGTGGTTTCATCCACTCTGCGTAGTTTCTGCTAAGGATTAAAACTGCTAGCATCAATAGCTAAACTTCGACGCTAAGCACAGGAGAGGAAAGGTGCATTCAAATAAGAGCTATTTAATTTAAATAAGAGTTCCACTTTTAGCCGCTTCTAAAGAATGATTGGCATAAAAGTTACCGAAACTAATGAATCAGGCACTAACGCGATGAGGGAAAGCACCAAATAGAAAAGGAATGCAGGTTCTCGGAAAAATCTGCCGATATCTGAATGCACGGACGATTCGAGTGAATTCGCTGTGAAAGAGTCAAAGATCCTAATTTGTTGTTTAAGTTTATGTATTACATTTTGCTCAATGGTAACATGATGGCTAAGTCGCTATTGAAGCTGTTACGGTCGGCCGTATTATACGTGCCTACTGATAGTCGTCGGCTAGTTTAATTGCGTTAGATAATTGTGTTTAGTTTTGGCTAAGTCTCGTTTTAGTTAATTATAGTTCAGTTTCTTATTCCTTTCCTTATTCTGAGTTAAAGCTGGAGTATAGGCTTCCAGTGAGCCCGAGAAGGGGTCGACTGTTATTTGAGTGAATAAAAGGGTATTTTAAAATTTTTACATCTTAGTTGTTCTGAACTCAGCGATAACTGGCTACAAATTCACTAGGTTCATAGACGTTCATCTTAGACAAAAGGAGTTAGGAACATTAGAAACTATCATAGTTAAATAGTCTTATCTACTCTGCGATCGGTGAACCAAAGTAAATTTGAAATTCCCTCTATCAATTAAATACGTATTTACATGTGTGGCAGAAGGAATCGTTTTTAATCAACTTTTCAAAACTTGTTAATGTAATAAAGTTCAGACCTTATAAACTTACTATATTTACAGTAATCTGTAATGTTTGAAATATAAAAACCAGACAATCTGGGAAAAAACTCAAAATATTCATAGAAAAGAAGGCGCTGAGGTACGAGAATTTTTTTAAATACATGATTTGTAACACAAAATTACTATCTCGATAATTTTTGCTTTTAATGAAGATGACAGACTGGCCGTTCATTTATTTCGGAAAGATTTATGTCTGATATTTTGGAACTGGATTCTGTATATTCGACAACTAATTCTCTCCTTAATCTGTTGTTTCAAATATTTTATGGTGGTTTAAAGGTAAGTTTGTTTTTATCATATTTATATGCGTATAATACATTATTTATCTTCTTTTAGCAATTCGAGAGATAACTTCAATGCTTTTTATATTTTTAATCCACCAAAATGCATTTAAGAACTAAAACAAAAACTAAACTCACAATCCTCCGATTTCCTATTTCAACAATGTTTTGGTCTCTAAGTTGGCGAATAAGTAGGGGACGTCTGTAATAGAAAAAGTTTTCAAACTTCCAAAAATAATAGATCTTTGTGGAAAAATATGGATTTGTTCCAAGCTACAAAGAAATTAGATTATTTTTCTATCTCACATGTAAAGGGAAGAAATCATCTTTGCAAAAGTTTTCGGGAGCTTATGGTTAAAACTTCGAATAAAATCTGAGCGTTCCTGCCAATAATAAAAATTCCGTTTTCGAGGGCTTGCGGTATTTGCCAATAACTATGTTTAACATGCCAGAAACGGGAGGAATATCATCACTGAATTCCCTATACATTTCATTATAGGTAAAATTGTAAATTTTAAAAATGAATGATTTTATTTCTTCCATTAGAAACGCTTGAAGTATAATAATAAATTAGAAACATAATAATATTACTTTCACGTTTATGAACAAATATACAAAAACGTAATTTGAAATAAAACACAGCATTGTATGAGCTATTAACCTGCATTAAAGAAACAAATAATGCTGTTTCATATGCAGCACCCATTTGGATTTAACAGCCGAGCTGTAAAGTCACTGAACATTGGTAGTTCGGCCCGGAGATCGCATCCTGGCAAATTGGCTGCCTGTATGGCGTTTACGTGGCTTTCCCCATGTGTAACATGTACACGAGCCAGGTTCCCTCAGAAATTCCTCCTCGAAGGCGTCACTTCCCTTAAGCTAATAGCCCTCGTAACCAAATAAACCAAAATAGCAAATTTACTGTAACCAAATAAATCAAGCCAAACCAACTCATTTGTGGTTTATATGATGTGTAAGTTAAATGCCATAATATTTATAAATCTTAGAACACTAGTCATATAAATCAGTAATATATTTACAATATGACATATTTTTAATATGCACAGTCCAGTGAAATAAAAGTTGATTTTAGAAGTTCGTAAAATATGAAGTACAAAGGTACATTAAAAACTTTTCTTCAAATGATATTCTTTTAATTCGTTGTTAAGCATACGATTTGGAAAATTAAATGGTGTGATACTAAAAATCAAGCAAGCGATTTGTATAGTCCCTAATTAAAATCTTTGGTTTGAGTTGGAAAGATCGAAGATCTGGTAAACTGAGAAAAGTCTTGGACGTAATTGAAAATTAGGAAGGTTTAAAGGACCAAATTATCATTAAATTATGAAAGAATTGTTATGGCATAAAACGCCTCTCGAGGTGATTTCTTTGACTCCCATCTACCTGAGTTGATCAACTGGAGCTCGTTTAACAGACAATATCTGTTAAAGTAACAACTACATTTAATTAAGCTTCATCATCTAGATATGCATTGTGAGTGTGCTACATATTTGCTGCTGTTAAGAAACCGCAATCGAATACCGTAGATGTGAAATTTTGAACACTGGTTTCCGAATGACGGACAGACGAAAGCCTTCGCATCAATACTTGAGTAAATCCTCTATCTCTCGTCTATTTGTGTCTCATCGTTAATATCTGGGAACGTAATAGGCGCAAAAGGTGTTATATACCACTAAGATTTGTGGAAGAATATCTCTTTTATAGACCTCGATAAACCAGATCTTTTACAATTTTCTGTTTAGTCTAGTAACTTATGTTTCATTCATCCACAATGGTTCGAACTTTGATCCACCTATTCGCTTGATTAGGTATATTAAAGAGAGATGTTCCGATATTAAAAGGAAGGAATCAGCTACTCGAATCTTTTAGATAAGTTGCATAGTGTCAAATATATGTGTAAATGGATGCATGTTTTTAATATTTAGGCACGGATAATTTAACTCTTGTAAGTTTAAGTTTGTTTTCAGTGCCTTATTCATATTCTGTAAGCTCCTTTCTTGTGATGACATGACAGATTATTGCATGTAACAGAAACTTTTTGTACAAAAACAGAAATATTGAAAATATAGATTGAACATCAGTATTGTCTTTTATTATCACTAAACACTTATATGGCTATCCGCCTGAAATAATTATTGCCCACCAGCGGCCGAGCGGTCCAGGGCGCTAATCCCGGCGAATGGGCTGGTTGTATGGGAGTTTTCGTTGCTTTCCCCATCTGTAACGAATATACGAGACAGTTTCTTTCCCTTAGAAATTCCACAACATTGACATTCCTCCCTCCTTAGGTAGATAGCTCTCAAGTGCTTTGCCAAACCAACTTTAAGCAGTTATTATAAAAAAAGAAAGAAAAATAAAAAATGATTTAAATGTGTTTTGTTAAAGTAATTTCATACAACTATTTAACCAATTAATTAGATACATCATGAATTAAACGTTCTCTGCTTTCAAGCAATCAAATAAAAATAGTAAAATTAATATTACTAAGGACTACTTTTACTGAATTAAAATCTTTGAGTCAGTTAATCAATAACATACAGAATAAATTTGAAAGCTAATTATGTTATGCTTTTGCCGTAAGGTAACACATTGGAGCATTGAACATAAAGGTATTTTATTTTTGCCAGCAGGGACACATTGCTTTGAAATAGCTAAGTTTATTGGTTAAAATGTTAATACGCAGCCAGACCGTTCGCCTAGATCAAATCCAGGTCGGAACTACCACTGGTAAGTAACTTTATCACTGAAGGTTGGTTTTATTTATTTAATTATGGCAAAGCACGCCTGGGCTTACTGACTAAGAGGAGAGATGTTTTCGTTGAGCTAGGAAACTGATTCGTATACACGTTACACATGGAGAAAACCACGAAAACACTTATGCAGCCAGACCGTTCGCCTGGAATCAAATCCGGAACTACCACTGGTACTACCACTGGTCGGAACTACCACTAGTAAGTAACTTTATCACTAGGCCGATGGTGGGCCTTAATGCTGAAGAGGAAACTACGCAATTGACTGGAAGTAGGAAGAAAAGTAATTAAGTAATTATTATCAGATTGTCTTAAAAATGGCAAATTTCAGTATTTGAGAAGATGCATTTGACAAAAATGCGTACTGAATTTCACTAAGAATAAATATTTAAATATATATTTAATCTTAGTCAAGATTGTTAAATTAACCATTGTTAAATTAGATAACTAAGTATTCTTAAATTATTTGTATGGCAGAAAAAACTCTTTAATTTGAGTCGTAAATAAGCCAGACAACAAAGACGTACACACTTCAGTTCCCGAAGAGGAGAACCACATTAAACTTTTATTGAACAATAATTTGGTGGAGTGGCCCTGCGTCGTTGATATCTGACCTTCCAGCTCCAGGTGCAACAACTTTGCATGAGAGTTCCGAAAGAGAACTAAAACCGTCCAGCCTACAAGTTTTAATAATTAATTCTAATTCTGATTTTATTGACATTTTTTAATGCAAATAAAGGTTTCACTATCTTTTGTAGAATATTAAGTTTTGTTTTCAGATTTTTCCGTTATATAAAACATCGTAGTGACCCCAAAAAAGGTAAGTTAAGTGTGACTCCTCTGTAGTATTCCGCTAACATCTGATTTAGGGCACTACACGAACTGATCCCACAACTTTGTATTAGGCGGGAGGCAGAAAACATAATCAAAGCATTTCCCAGACAGGGGGAATCGTTGTGCTATCACTCTCTTCTCGGATGGCTTACGCCTCTACCCACCGGAAGTGTAAGGGCTGTCCTTTTGTTCAGTAGGAAATGGATTCGTGCATTTTATGTCTCAAGCCAGAGCTGTCAGAATTTAATACTAAACCAGTATTTGCAACTCCAGGGGTTCTTAAGCTATGTTCAGAAGAACTGAGCCATGCTGCGGACATATTGTAAATTGATATTGCAATTTATAAAACTATATATTGTTACGAATTTCACATTTATTTGGCTATTTATTTAGAATTGTAATTAGATTTGCTTCATGTTGCCTTAGCAACGCAGACGATTTTTTGAAGAGAAAGCTACGTCAAAAAAAAAATAAATAAAATAACAATAAAAATAAAAGAACGCGTGCATTTAATGCTTAATAAATAAATATCTCGTAATTACTGTTGCCATCCAGAAAAATCTAGAAAAATCGAGATTGTTCTACTGATAATTAAAAAGCTTATAAAAGCCGAGGTGAAACAGCTCATCTCAGTTAGTTGTTGTTGTTGCTGTTATACTTGTAGCTGTAAAAAGCGACTGCTGTTTGTTTACTTAATGCTGTATTGATTGTAGCGATTTCGCTGTGAGATAGAACTATTTTATCTGTTTTGAACTGAGTTTTTGCTAAACGTTTGAGATATTGTGATATTGTGCGAAGATCTGTGAAGAAATATTTCAGCATTTTAATTTATTTGTTGTGGAAGAATAAATTTTTGTTAACTTTTTAACGACTTGTGCATTCAATATATAACGAACCCGTACGCACGTAACAATATAAAAAACATTGGTAAATTTAGAGCAAAAATATTATGAAGAAATTTCTTGTTTAAAAAAGAACAAAGATATTAAGCACAGTATATTAGTTAATCTAAATATATTTTTAAATGAAAATCAGATTCGTTGTGTAGACGGACGTTTACAAAATTCAGACCTTGGTCAAAATTAAACACATTCAAAAGTTTTGGCTCCTCAGAACAAACTTACTAAAATCATTATGGAATCTCTCCGTAATAGGTATTTACAGGTATTTCCTCAAATGTTGTTACACTGCGTCTGGGTGGAATTGTAACTGATATGAGGAAAAAATTCATCTCGAAAATTTGTATATGCCTCAATGCTTGTGACTAATGCAATTCATTTAGAATTAGTAACAGACGCATGAGCGGCTGCCTTAATTGCAGCTTTAAAACGATTCTTAATAACACGTTGAAATTTTTTTGATAATGCCCGTAAATTTTTTGGGTAAAATTCAGAAATACAGATGTTGCATAATCTAATGTGTTATCCCCATGAAAGTTTAACTAATATTCTAAGCTCATGAAAACTTGTTAG
Organism: Stegodyphus mimosarum; assembly: GCA_000611955.2. Lineage (NCBI taxonomy): Eukaryota > Metazoa > Arthropoda > Arachnida > Araneae > Eresidae > Stegodyphus > Stegodyphus mimosarum. The sequence goes on along the minus strand of KK113312.1, from coordinate 203,975 downwards.
AAGTTCATTCCGCTCCATGATCTCTAAATTTCTGTGAACTATGGAAACCTGGGATAATATCTCTTGAGCATCATTTAAGACGTGCTGTAGGCTCAGATAATATTACATTTGAAGAACTTTTAATTGTAAAGACAAAAATAGAGGGTATACTAAATTCTATCGCCTTGTACCGATATCAACAGATCCTGGTGATTATTCATTTTTGACACTTGGACATTTCTTAATAGGTCATCAATCATTCTCTCTTATTGAGCCTAATGTAACTGACTGTAATTATTTATTGTGTTAGCAAAGAACAAATAAATAAAAATCTTAGTTTTCAAGAATTGGTTACGTGATTATTTAAAGCACTTGCAATTCAGAAATAACTGGACATTTTCAAGGAATAATGCTTGCCCAAAGATTATGGTTTCACTAGAAATTTCTAATTTACCCCAATATAAATAGAAATTAGGGCGTATACTAGAAACAACAAAGGATTCAGACAGACAGGGTTCATTAAATTTAATAGTAATATCTGAGAGCAGCTTTAAAAGACATATTAGAAAAATGTCTTTGCTTCCAAAAATGACAGAATTTCCTATGTACAAATATGAGAGTACATTTGCATCCGTATAAGTTTTATATACGTATATGCTATTTTATTCACTTAATCTCCTCACCTGTTAAAAAAAGTCTGCATTTCCTTGTAAATTATATCAATGTTGAGAAATAATGTAAATAGAAAAATTGAAATTTGAAACATCATCTTGGGGTCTATGTTACGTCATTAGCTGCACCTACATATACATAGCCGAATTTTATAGCCAGTGAGGGCATTATTTGGATGGGAAGTGGCAACAGCGAGGGAGAGATAAAGTCTTCGCATATACTTTCTAATTATGAAAAGAAGAAATTTTGAAGATGCTAATGTTTTTGCATTTTTTACACTAAACTAAAGTTTAGTGTAAATTCCAGTCCATTGAAAGAATCGAGGGAAAATAAAATCCATTTGTTATAAAAATTCTACTTGGAACAAAAATTGAAATACTACTTTTATGAGTTGACAAAGGAGCAGTGAATACTCACCTTATGGTTTCTTCTACTGTTTCTAGAGAATACCTTTATTGTTAAAATCTCAATTCATCAGAATTCACAATAATGATCTAATATTTTAAAAACATTCAATAAAACATTAAAGTTCCAAACACATTATAGAAAGTTTTACAAAATATACTGGGCATCAGAATATCCATTTGGCTACGTTTCGAAAGCAAAATTTTAGAGTCTATCAAAGTTACAGTCGCAGTTACAAAGGTAAGTGAACGTTTTTCATAAACATAATACGTCAAATAGCGAGGAGTTTTAATTATATGCATGTTTTTTTATATTACGAATGAATAAAATTAATAAATACGCTCGTATTTTTCATTAATAAAGCTAATCTAGGAAGGACTGAAAATAATGCTCAAAGTTTCTTTATAAATATGGAAGCGGTTAATTTGACCATAAAAGAAATTAAATTATTCATAATTTTCAAATTTTCTTTTTAAAAATTTTCATGATTTTTTCCCTAATTATATACCAAGATGATAAACTAATTTATTTGGACGGTTTTAAATTATTGTTTGTATACGTAATTGTATATACCTATAATTACGACTAGTGGTCATTTTGATTGTTCTTCTACCGTATTAAAAACATCTAACTCATTTTGGTGTAGCAATGTCTTGACGCCATTTTTTTTTCGTTCCAAATGCTATTCGACGGCTATTTGGAATATAACTGTTACTTTCTCTTCCAAAGTAGTAATGTCCTTAACAGGTTTCATATTTGTTGTCTGAATATTTTAATAAGTTGTTCGCTTTGTTTTGTGTCAAACCCTTACTTCGCTTACAACTGCTCGAGGTTTTTGAACAATTTTATTATCCTTAAATTTGTTTCTTTTAATCATGGCGCGTAGAACTGTTTAAAGAAAATATCTCTCAGAAGAATATTTGGTGAAAATTTTAAAAAAATTATCAGATTACGATTCTTGTTCAGAAACTAGTTCGCATGAAAAATCTAATGTAGGAATGTTTTCTGTTCCATTAGATAAAGATCGAATTATACGAAATGCAACAAGAGCATCCGATTCGTTAAAGAAATTTTCTGATACTACTTTAAAAGGAATTCAAAAAATGAATTTGTGACAGTGTGGAAAACGAAAATTATTTTAGAAAGATTGATTGTAAAACTTCCTCTTAAAAATGTTTTGCGAGAAGCTGTGGGCCAACTGCTTTTGCTAAGAGAAAAATAACAGGTGCAAATACAAGCAGTAAAGTGAGACTTTCATCAAAACCTACTGTGTCATATGCAGCATGCACTGAAAACAAGACACTTTAAAATTTGGGAAAACTAGAATAGAACATGTCAACTTGATGAGCTAGATCTTTTTATTGCCCTAATTTATTCTTGGGGAGCTTTGGCTCACCAAGCATATATTAGAGCAGACGATTATTTTGAGTCGTCTCTCCAAGCAGACCACTATTTTGAGTTAACGGTTCAAGTCGTGGAGCCCAAAATTCTTTTATGAAACAATGCCTCGAAATGAATTCTTGGAAATTGTAAAATACCAGCTCTTGGACTTGAAGTCACCTACAGATCTCCAATATTACAAACTGATTCATTTGGGGTTGCTTCAGAGTTATGATAATAATTTTACTAACATTCTTTATTGTGTTAAAAGCAGTTGAAAAAATCATAATTGATAAATTATTTTTTCCTACAATGGTAAGATGCCATTTTCTGCAATATGTATGCCAAGAAACCTACAACTTCGGTATAGAATTTTGGTGCTTAATTGATGTAAAGACAAAATACTTTGTAAATGAACATCCTTACTTGGTAAAAGATGGAAACAAACAATTAGAAGAAATTGTTGGGGAGCATGCCGTTTATCCGTTGATTGAACCCTTTTACAACACCGAAAGAAATGATTCTGCAGATAATTCCTTTGCTTCTTTAAATTAAAAGAAATATTTAAGGAATAAAAGAATTCGTTATCCTGGCATAGTCAGCCATGCGAAAAGCTGGCATAATCAATTTTGCCTAGAGTATAACATTAATATTAATGGCTTTTGTTGTAAAAAAGAAATTGTTAGCATATAATTCTATTAAAGAAAAATAAATAAAAAAACATTTTTAAGAATTTCATACAGTAAAAAAATAAATTTAATAACTCGATTATAAAATATTTTATTTAAAACACTTTCAAATACCAGATATTTTCCATTAACTAGATTACGCTAAGAGTGACTGCACAGCGTATATGCGTTTTATCTGAGTTAAAATAGCATGCCGAATAACGATTATTGGAACTGTTAAGTCAACAAGAATGAGAGGAATATCCATAAATTCGGGGGATTAGTTTCGAAGATTGAAATATTAGATTCCATATTTAAACCTTCAAGAGCACTGCAAACTCGTGAATATTACGCTGACTTCTGTGGCCTTAACACCGCCAACAATTTGCATTTTTTATTATGAAACTAGGAAGAGTTTATTTTAGTTTTATTGGATGGAGAAGCGGGGAGAAAAAGATCTGTTAATTTTTCGATATGAGGGAAAAACTGTTTACATTATCGCTTTTAAATTTATAAGGGTGTATACATGTTACATAATAATGTATACACGTTAATTCGTTAAAAGAGTTTGGAATATTTTATAATAAGAGTATGATTTTCCACATTTTATTAGAAACGTAAAATTTTCCTATACCTTATTTTGCTTTCTAGGGGTTTAATTTCTTAATAGTATTTTTAATTTTAAAACAACTTTCCTATGTTTTCTTGTTACATACTTTCAATTCCCGGCCAGAATTAATTTTCAGTATCGCGTTTTATTTAAAAGAAGAGAAACAGTACTTAATGAGAAGTTTCAGTCACTTCAGTAGAATAGCTCAGAAATTCTCAATAGACCGTACTCTACCTTATAGCCAAGTCGGTGCTTTAAGGTAATTTTAATTACGTTCGGCAGCAGCCTTGCGTGCTCTTAGTATTCGTCAGTGAGTTTAAATAAGGTCCAGCTCGGTTGGTTATTATTAAACAGCTTCGGATAAGTTTTAATTAGTTAGAATTAATTTACTTTTTTATATTTTATTTTAAGTTAAAGCCCAAGTGGAGGCTTTCTTGTAAGTCCGAGAGGGTTTATCTGTAAGTATTGTCAAGTTAAAATAAAAGGGTAATTTAATCCTTCTTTACATCTTACTGTTGTTGTTGTCCGAGGACTAGCGAATAGTCGCTACTCTCTTCTCAAGTTCTAGTTCACAAGGACACTCAATTTACTTGTAAAACCTTAAATTCCCGCTCGAAAGGGACTCGAACCTGGACCTCTTGAATACGCACCGAGTGCGCTACCGTTACACCACGAAGGCATGCTTAAAAGCGGAAAGATATACCTTAGAGCTTCTTATTTATTTATCTGCATTTATAAATTATGATATGTATTTATACTGGAGGCCTTTTGTGATTAGTGGAATGAGTTATAATTTTCAAGCAGTTTGTCTAGCTTCATATTTGTGTAACAGACTAAATCTAATTTTCATTTTGATCACTGATCATGAAAAATGTAATAATACATTCGCATTAAATTTATGCAAGTATGTACACCTTGCCAAAAAAGAAACTAAGAGAAAAGAAAATCTGAAAGGTTTCAGATTTTAAATTATGTCCATAGGAGCGTTTTATTAGCATTTTGTGTGTTACCTTTATTTATTAAATATCATGTTCTTCGAACTTAAACTATAAAATTCAGTTTAAGAGCGGATGTCGCAAAATAATTTTAAATTTAGCATAGCTTTAGAATTTCCGATACACAGTCTCACGCAATGGAGATAAAAATGCTTTTTCTGTACAACGTTGCCATTGCTCGATTTGCAATCCTTGAGTTTATTAGTCAAAAATTCGTAAAGTTTTACAAAATATGAAATCGATAAGAAAACAAATTCCAAATTTCAAATTTTGGTTTCCAGATGTCCATATTCGCAGTAGGATTACGTCATTCAAAATTGGATTGTTCTAGGTACCATTGTTTTATCTCAATTTCGAGAAACATATATACATTTATGCGGATTCTTTATTATTTAATTTCTTCAAATATAATACAGGGAGATAATATTTGGTGGCAACAATTTGAAAAGCGAAACGGACATTCAGAGTAATTCGATGCAAAATCGCAAAACGAGCACAATAGTCTCTCAGGAAAAAGCCCCTTTGGCCGAAAAAAAAAGGGGGACAGTTTTATATCTCCCTTTCTACAGAACGCATAGTCGAAGTTCAACTTGCGTTTTACATGTCTTGAGAGAGAGACTTAATATATATATTAAATTTATATACAGCATTTAGCATATGTATTTTGACACAAAATCCGTCTTTTTCTGAAATAACATAGAAATTTTTTTCCATATTTTGAGTCTACAAATCAAATTATGCCTAGATATTAACTTTTGTAAGTTTTGGTGAAAAACTGATTTAAAAATTTCAAAATTTATCTTGGCGCATTTCTTTCAGTTTCCGCGAAGAATAATTCATTTAACGAGCTTCTTAACTTATAGCAATCTATTTTTCTCTCTTTACCATGCATTCATTCCATGAGCGGAAAAAGGTCATCGTTTATACTTTCAAGATATTTTAAAAAAGTGCGTAAACCACATTTAGCGTTATTATAGCTTCTAACAAATATTCCAAATTTAAAGACGCGCCGATATGTAAATTCACGTATATCTCAGAAATTCTGAATTTTTTGCTGGTATGCTTAGAAATACATCTACTTTAAAATGATGATAAAATGTTTATAAATTATAAATCAATTTTTTTTAAATATTGATAAAAATTACTTTTAAATACAAATATAGAAAATAAGTCACAAAAAATGGCGAATTTTATTTGGAATCAATCTAAATTTCGAGATGTTAAGTTTAATTAACCCCTTAACTGCCGCGGAAAACGTACAAGATTCACTCTCCAGTGCCACCGTTTTTTTACACAGGCGCAGGCGGTTGTGCGATTTATTAGGGGGAAAATAAGTGCAAGTTTTCTCCCTTCTCTGAAATAGTATCCTCCTTCGCATACTTGTCAAGGTCATTGTGGTGTTGCATTCCAAAGCTTTGCGAATAATTTTACTGGTAGCAGCGCAAAGCAAATTATAGCATTTCGGAAGGGCGTATATATACGCCCGGGGCAGTTAACGCATCGACTGAGCAAGGCGTATATATACGCCCGCGGCAGTTAAGGGGTTAAAAAAAGAAATATCAATAAATGCATACCAAATTAATTAACATGGAGGAGCTAAAATTCTGAGAGCTAATATTTTAGAAACTACATGTGCGATTTTTACAAAACTGGCAGTTTTTCATAATTTGATTCGTAGAATCGAAATATGGAAAAACTATTATATGCTATTTCAGAAAAGTCCGATTTTGCGTCAAAATATCTAAGTTAGAACAATTTGCTGTAAATCTAATATACACTCTTAGACAAAGGAAAAACGACGCACCACGACGCATCGATAAAAGTTGATATGCATACAGGTTTCGACGGAAATGCAAAATTTTACAATTTAGCTGCCAATGAATGAACGATTGTCGCTATAGCGCATCTGATCTGCGCAACTGGCAGGATATTTCAGAGGAGAAATTATGAAATTCTTTACGAATTTCATTCCGTGTACTCTAGTAGACAGTAACTATGCCTCGCATAAAGGTGCGCGAACGATATGCGCAGATGTCAGAATTTGAGAGATTTCGTGTAGTTGGGCTCAGAAGCCGTTTGGCCTTATCGGCGAATAACTCGATATTTGAGCAGCAGCGATGCTACTTTAGACGCTGTTGGCAGGAATTGGTGAACCATGGCCGCGCACAGTGTCAAGAAGGAAGCGGTAGGCCTAGAGAAACGGCAGAAAGCGGAGACCGAGCAATCGTCAGAGTGCCACTCACAGCCCCAGATGCATCATTATCATCGATTCTACGTGCAACTGGTGCTTCAGTTACCGCAAGGACCATTCATAGACGGCTCACAGAAAGGGGGCTGAAGTCACGGCGCCCCTTGCGCCGACTACCATTGACCTCTGTACAACGCCAAGCCCGTTTGCAGTGGTATCGGGCTCATTCGCACGGGAATGTCACTGACTGGAGTAGAATAGTCTTCAGTGATGAGTCCCGCTTTGAACTGAGCCCCGATGACCAGCTAAGGCGAGTCTGGACACGTCCCGGACAGCGGTGTGATACCAACCTGACTGTCTTTCGGCAGACAGGCCGACAACCAGGAGTGATGGTCTGGGTGAGTGCCATTTAATTTCATCGTAGGACCCCTTTGGTTGTCATCCGTCGCAACCTTACAGCACAGCGGTATGTCGACGAAGTTCTAAGACCCATTGTGACCCATTGTGACTATGTTAATAAAAGTCTTCATTAACATAGCTTAATCAAACCATTACACGAATATTTGACTTTTGTCACTTTAGAAAAGAAATATTTTAACCAACTAGAGCTTCAGGTAAATTGAAGAAGCTAACCAATTTTACTTTACAGTTAATTATTAACTTGCAATTTTGCTTCTTTTTGAAACTATACTTATATGGTCAAAAATGTTTCTAAACACGAAAAAACAAAAATAAAGCAAATTATACAAATTTATGCCTACGATCGATCTTCGAACCATGTTTGATATTAAACTCAAACTAAAGATTGTGTAGAGTTCTACTGTCTATCTTTTGCGTAGAATCTGGAGAATGGTTACTGCACACATGAAGGGTTAAAACTACCCTTTGTTATATTCTTTAAATTATTTACAATCCGTCAACTCGACGCTAACATACAACGCCTCTTCTTTAGCGGTAACTGAAACAGTAGAATCAAAACTCAAGAACTGAAGATATAAACAAGTAGTAGAATTAAACTACAGGACTCAGACAATCTTGTATCCTGCAGTGCGTAGATGAGTTTAGTGGCAGCAAGATAGTAGCTGTTAAGCCACGTCTAACCAGCAATAAATGCTAAGCCGAAGCTTGCGTTACAAATACGCACAGAGTTTTTCCAGACTCTCTAACTTTTTCTTCTAGAACTCGATATTTAAACTTTTTTTTCCCACAGGTAGAATTTGCATTCTTTACGCGCGCTACCAAATTTAAATATTCTGTCACTGGCAATTTAGGGGAATAAAGGCTTATAGGAAAGAGCTTCAAATTAAATTTAACTGGTTATTTAAAATAAATATAAATCCCTACAATTGTATATATATATAATTTTTATTTAAAAATGTAATATTTGTCGCAAATAAATTTTGTTTCAACGTATCGCTCTGAATTCTAATGAGTAGAAAGTAATATGTAATATTTTTATTCATCAATAATTTCCATGAGTTACCCATAAATATTATTGATCTAAAGCAATTACCTAAGCCAATAATTACCTATGCTTATAGTGTCTTATATGTATATCATAATTGTCATATCTTAATTATATATATCATAGTCATTGACAATTATCATACATAGACTGGTTTTAAAAAATTAAGGAACATCACAGAAATAGCAATAACTCGTTCAAAATTAAGCAAATCTGTATAAAATCTGGGTATGTTCTCACATGTGAATTGCGAGTAAACTTCAGTATACAAATTAGTGGCATTGCAATCGAAATATGTCATCTGCGAGGAGAATAAAACTGCATGTTTCAGAGCGTTATTTCGCTGCTATACTGAAATAAGAAATGTTCGATAACCAGTTTGTAACAATGATCTCCAGGCCCCATTTGCCAGAAGAACTGCCATGGAGAGCTAGTGGAAGATTAGAGGTAGGAAAAAGTCAGACAGAATTGACCAGATGGCTAAATCTGAGTTCTTCTGAGGTTCATAGATTTTGGCAACAATTTCTAACCACAGGTTCAGCATCCAGGAAGTTCAGACAAGGACAGTCAACCGCTACGACGAGCGCTGATGACGTACATTTGCTGTTATGAGCACTAGGGAATAGAACCTCAACAGCGACTCAACTCATAATCCTATACTGTAGGCACTAGAATGTTTTTGTCAGCGTCAAACGTGCGTAGAAAGCTTTACGATGGAGGTCTGTACGTGTCAACCAGCCATTTGCGTGAATCTCATGTCAAGTCGTGGAAGGGAACGTTTGAGGTGGGCACGTCAACATGTCCACTAAACAGCTGATCAGTGGAGGGCTATTCTCTCTACGGATGAATCCAGGTTTAGCCTTAAAAGCGATATTTGGTGTTATTTGATTTGGAGAGAATCTGGAACCCGTTTTCATCCATCAAACATTCGTGAATGTGATACATGCGCAGGAGGCAATGCCTGTATTTGGAGTGGCATTTCTTTGGGTGGATGCACAGACTTCCATGTCTTTCCACGTGGAACCGTGAATACTCAAGCCTACAGACATGACACTCTTGATTCTTATGTGCGCTCTTGTGCCAGGGAAATTGGTGTTAACTTCTTGCTACAGGACGCGCAGTGTCGAATCGTGGATGATTATCTTCAACAGCAAACAATTCAGCGCATGTATTGGCCAGCTCGATCAGCGGACCTGAATCTTTTCTAGCATGTTTGGGCTGTTTTAAGAAGACAAATAGTTGCTCTCAATCCTCCTCGTCAGACATTTGCCATGCTTGCAATGGCTTTGCATTGGCTCTCATTTCCTACGGAACTGATAGACTGCATAATTGGCAGCATCCCACATTCCCACATCGCTGCATGTGTTGTATTAAAGCTGAAAGGTTTCAAAGCGGCACAGCGGCTTACCCAGTGGTCTCCTGTCCTGTATGTATTGTATTGCTTCTAGGGCAGATCATACTCTATTGGGAAATTGTTTGGTATTGGGAAATTACACTAAATACTATTACTGTTAAAATACTATTGTTTGGTATTGGGAAATTATACTAAATATAATTTCCCAATACCAAACTGATACATCCGATATGTTCATCTTATACATATGCTAATTTCTATAACACAATGATTGTCTAGTAATTTCTTTTTTGGGGGATTTTTTCCTCTTTCAAACTTTATTATTAAGCGTCGGTTTTTTCTCATTTAAGCCATATTTCAACAGCATAATCACAAACATTTTAAAAGCATCATAGCAGCATCATGTTTAGAATTCCCGATGCAGTGTTAAGTATTGGTGTGTATATATATATATATATATATATATATATGTGTGTGTTGTGTGTACATATATACATACATACATGTGTATCTTGCTTCCCGCTTGCGTCTGAGGTAGGTGCACGGTAGATATCTCTATTAGCTAGATGATCCGGCAGTTGACCACCTACGGATAGTTTTTATCATAATTGTTTTAATAATTTTACTGCATGCATCTGAAGGAAATATTCTTGAAGCAGCGAAAAATGAAAGGCTTCTCTATTACATACCAAAACACATTTATTTATCTTTACACGATATTCAAGGCCATAGAGTTTCGACTTTATTATTTGGAAGCATAAACTAGTATCAAACTAACAGACATTAAGCGATCTGTCTCTGTGTCTGTAAAGACCTACAGAGCCTGGAAAGGGTTTAAAAGAAACATCATTGTTAAATAAGAACTTGAACATAAAACGCATTTCTCGTGCTTGATAATATCAGCCAACGTTTGTGACGATTAACTTAAAGTAATAGTCAAATCTGAATTAAATCCTAACAGGGTAGTGGAAGGCTAGGTATACAATTTAGTTTAAAACTAAGTTGGATCAAAACTTCTTACTGGCGTAGCAAATGAAATGGCGGAAGCTGTGACACAAAGCCGAATATTTACAATCTTATCAGAGATGGCAAAACTGAGCAACACGGCCTCGAGAGGCCGAAAAATTCTCTGTCTTAGAATTAAAAACCCTCAATTTAAATCCTCAGTAAATAATTTACATTTTGGTGAGGAAACGGAAAGGGGAAGTGCTAGTAAAGGCTGAAACTGTAAATAACTCGTTAATGCACGATAATAGTAACCGTGTAAAACTATTATAGAATTATGTATTAACTTTGTACGATGATAAGCAGCTATAAAATTAAAATAAATAGCCGCTCATACCAGTTAGATTTATCACAACGTTGAGCATCTGTTATATTATAACACTGTTGCATTATGACAATGTTTAGCTATAAAATCTGTTACATTATAACACTGTTAGTCTGTAGTTGAGATTCCCGCTTGCGTCTGAGGTAGGTGCACGGTAGATATCTCTATTAGCTAGATGATCCGGCAGTTGACCACCTAGATGATCCGGCAGTTGACCACGAGATTCTGTGATCAACTTGGCCACGAGATTCTGTGATCAGATATGATTAAATGAAATACATGTACACAAGGCAATTACTGAGTTTTATTTTCCAGACCAATTCATATTCTAAAAGTAATTGGAAAAAATTTTGTTTTAAACCATGTTATTTTTACACTGCTTATTCTGTGTCCTTTCATACAGATGAAACTAAATATGTAAATAAAATTTCTAGTGTTCGTATTCAGAGTCGCAATTAATCATCAAAGCTTTCTAATACATGACAGAGCAATTTTTTGATGCTTCATCCGTTTATTAAACATCTTATATGCTTTCTCAGTACTGCACATTCGCATCCACAGAGTTGATGACATTCAATTTCCATCTACTCTGACTTGTACTGCTTTACAGTAGAATTCAATAGATGATGAATTGCGTGCCGAAATTAAATAACTGGGCGTCGCCGACGTTGCTTGAAACTTGTTGCAGTCAGAAAGCTTGAAGAGAATAAGTGGAAGGCGACGAAATATATTTGGTGCCTGCAAATATATTCGTTCTAAAGATGGAACTATTATAATAAACCTTCTAATTCAGAAGTAAGAAGTGCTACCATCTTAAAGTAATCTATCTTGATTCTGATCTTCGTTGTCTGATGCTGTCGTTCTTATCGTTTCATGTATGGTTTATGTATGGAGCCTTTCAGTTTAATTTAAAATAGCCTTCTTTTGTAAGATATCTTGAGACAGAGATCAGAGATTAAAAACTTTTGTTTTCTAACTCACGCAAAAATGCAGAGGGAAGACATACGTAAATAAAATAATACGAAACTGCTTAAAATATAAACAATAGATATAATGTATACATGTCTGTTCGGCGCTTAAATACGACAAAGAAAATATAATGCCTTTGTGATTTAGTAGCAAGAAAAAGAATCATTCTTTGCTGCCGAAGAAGATAGAATATTTTTAACCCTCAAAACACATATATTTATTCTGCGTCAGCTTAAAAGAAAGGAAAGATGAAACAATTTTGAGAACTATGCCAAACCCCAACTGAAATTGAAATGAAATTGTTGCAAATTTTTTAAATACTATAAATATTTATCTCCTTCATCCTGAAATGAGAATAATTCTTTTGTAAAACATACAGCTATCTATTTCAGATGACCTCAAAAATGCAATATTGAAATGATATCATATATTCCAAAGCTACAAAGAGAAAAACTATTACTAATCACATTACTAGCAAATAAATTTCTTACTAAGAATATCAGAAAGTTTTGTTGCCATATAAAATTTAAAAAACTCTTGTGCAAAATAAAAATTGACAGTTCTTATTTGCAATTACTACTACTGGAATAATATACATTGTATGGTAACTTATAAAGTATTTTCTCCTTATAAGGCTTTCTGCCTTTCTTCGTGATGTAACAGTAGCAAACTCGGTCCCTTATTCGAAAGGTTCAGGTTCGAGTCTCGGCTCGGTCATTGCTCATTTTCATGTCTTATGCTTCAAAAAGTCCTAATGTGGCGCGCCCGAATAAGGACAAGGATGGTGGATAATGATTCTTCACTACCAGAATATGGTGATTGAGTCGCCATCATCCCCATTCACCCTTTAAATCCCGAGATGGCGATTGCTCATTTTTCAAGTTTCCTTCTTCAAAAAACCTAATGTCTCTACAAACTCATAAATTAAATAAAAATAAAAAATTAACAATTCTTAGGTGAAACTAAATAGATTACACTACAATTGTTGGAATAATATAAGTTTTTCCTGTATTCAGAAATTAAACAAACATGCAAATTAACAATTCTTATTTGCAACTACTGGCATAATATAAATATTATATGAAATTATAAAGTAAATAGAATTAAAACTTTTCTCGAGCTATAATAATAAATTTTATTACCATTCTCTTAGTGATTTCAGTACTTATTCCTGAATTTCTCCTTCCGAACCTTCATTCAATTCAGCAACGAACTCATATGGACTTTTGAAAATAGCACGTTTAATCACTTTTCTACTTAGAATAATGTGCACGTGAAGAAACAATGAATAGGCCTTTTTTCACTTGTGACAGAAAACAGGTTATTATAAAATCAATAAAATCAACACATTTAGCTCGATAAACTATGCTTGTACTAAACAAATTATACACGACTTATGGCTAAGTAAAAATAAAATGTACAGTGTACTTTCCGAGTGTGAAAAAAGCTTAAAACTCATGAAATTTGCAACTTTTATCATCTGATGAATTTAATGAAGACTTGCACAGTTGTGAGCACGTGAAATATTGTCGCAACTGTCATTCCATTTTCATGGAGCACATGGAGAAAGTTTTCTATTTTGATTACTTACTTAATCCTCCCTTACTGTATATTTTTATATGGCTTATTTTGCAATCATGTATGTTCTACGTTTTACAGTCATTATTTGATGTTTAACACAGAAATCTTGCAGCAAACAGAAAATTTTATGGATCGAGCTTGAAATCTGGCGCTCGATTTAGTTTTTACTAAAAATGCAAATGCTTAAGATTTTAATTATTTAAACAGCTGCGCACGCAGTCAAGCTAGGAATTTGGTTTCAAGGCTATAAAGGAAGGTCATAAATATCATTGCATCGAAACAATTAACTGTAATTGTACCGAGAGTTCACATGCATGCCTTGTTTCAAAGTAAGACAACATTATGAATAACTGATGCGCTTCAAAAAAGGGAGAAATGTACCACATTTTCTCACCATTGCTCGAAATACTGAGCCAATTATAAATACTCTCAGGCAATGGATGAGAGAAGATTTAAAATATCGAAATGAAAGACCCAGAGCAAAGAAAGGGAAAATAAACTACTAGAACTCAGAATGGTAGATTTGTGTAGCATCTTTTTTGTCATTGGCCCACAAAGGAGGACAGTGACAGATTGGGTGATATCAGCTGCACTATCATCGATCACTCTGCACTATGAGCATTTATAGCTCGGAATCCAATTCTGTGACTTCAGTTTATTTCTTACTATCGGATTCAGATACTGCAGTGATTGAACGTTTCTGGTCATTTCATATCGATATTTTAAATATTATTTCATCTTTTGCCTTTAAGTACACATAATTGAGCCAACTTTCCATCTCACACGTGCAATGGAGACAAGAGAGGGGGCTGGTGCTTTCAAAGGGTATGAGTTATTCTCAATTTTGTGTTGCTTTGTGACAATACAGCCTATGAGCTCTTAGTAAAATTATAATTTATTTTTCCGCTTCAATTATTTTTATGGCTTTCCTTTATATTCTCGAAGTACGATTCCATTCAAAGACAATGAGAACTTAGGTACTGGGATCATGAATGATATATCATGAATAATATGATTAAATTATCTTCTTCTTCCAGTCTATGTGCAGTTCGAGTCTATAGACACATGATGGTCCGATCTTCGTTTGTGGAAAATTTCGACTATGTGGGAAAGTCATTGCAGAGTGTCATTATGGTCCCCATCGCCAATGTCATGATGCAAGGCACTATTACATTCCATTAACACTTTTGTCGCTTATGAATCACAGGAACTATGAATAGTCACGTTGCACTCATTAGATGTTAGAAATAGAAATCTCCCTATTGCGATAGTATTCCGGAATTGCATTCAAGGATGTTTTTACTCATTTGTCCATTAAGTGTCAACTGTTCCTTTCTGTATGGTCATCCAAATTATTTCTCATAGAACAAATTTGAGATACGACTTCTAAAATTTGGATAGTATGTCATCTCGTGCAATTCCACCAGAGGGGAAAGGGGATATGTATTCAACCTGCATAGAATGGTATCCGATAGGCAGGTATTATGAATCTGTCGTGGTCACTCCCACGCAGTATTGGATCGGTTATAACTGCTAAAGTTGAACAAACAAAATGTTACGTTTAGCTCATTCCTTTTGACTTGCAATTGTAAGATTTAAACAATTCATAACTCACATCATATGTATTTCAACAATACGTGTGTATGCGGTGAGGTCGAAGAGCACGACCGTTACATGACAATCTGCCTGCTCACTGGCATATTAAACGTCCAGCAAATGTGGTTGCATTAAACAACCAGCATTTCATAAAAAAAATAAAGTGCATCATGAGTAAACTTTAAACCCTGAACTCAGAAGTGTGCAGTACAGAGTTTACTTCCCCACAAAACTAAGTCGTAGTATTCTACCTCTTCAGTAGCATCACCCAAGGTTCTTAAAAGCCTTAAGGTTCAGCTCATAACTTAGTCATGTCCATTTCGTATGTACTTTTTATTACTGCAAGTGTATTCAAAAGACACATGTAGATAGCTACATTCAGATGTGTATATACAAAAATATGTAGTTATGACAAAATTCCGCAAGCCAATATTATTTGACTGTATTTTTCCTACACGGTCACATAGCGCTTCTTATTTAACTCATTGCACCTTCCTGTGCAGCTCAAGACAGTATATAAAATACATTAGCGTCTTATTTGTGTGTACTAAATATGTGTTTGTAACTCAGCAGATGGAGGCAAATATTCCAGTGTCTTCTGGTGTATCAGTATGAGTGATATATAACTTGGGGATTCCCTCAGTAGTATGTACGTAATGTTTTATTGTATAAGCAGGTGTGTTTCAATTTATCTCCGCTCATCAATACGTATCCTTACAAACGAATGACAGTCATTATCAGTGAATCAACATCTGGTATGTATATAAATAAAATATTTCTTGCTTAGCCACGTGTATTATAGCTAATGACCAACGTGTTTGGATCTGCAATTCAACGTGTATCCCTAATCTTCTCCAACATCCGTAATAAAGTTCGTATGTCTCAGTATATAATAGTGATTCGTAATTTTATATGTTACTTGCATTATTTGTTAGAATCAGTATGGTACTAAATGTTTTTATCTCAGTACATGCGCCTGAAATGCTTTATGTGTGGAGTTCATACGTCTCAATGCCAGGAACAGTTTAATGCCCAGTTGTGCATGTTGAGATGCCTTAGTTTTGTTTTACATGTTAGCATTAGTAATTGTAGTATTGTTTTACATGTTAGCATAGCATTTTAACGCAAAGCATAGTACAAATACTTTAAATGGCTTTTGCGTAGGGTTGTCAGGACTGAGTGTATGTTGCATATTCTTGGCAAACATCTTCGTGTAAATCTTAAGTCCTGATCTTGAACAGGGAGCTGAATGCAGCTATCTTCTGTGGTAGAATACTGTGATTAAGTGGTAGAAGAACTGCACTTCATAGGGATTTAAAATCCTCTTTTATTAAACCACAATTATTTACAGCCACTTCCCAACTCGGGAGGAATACAGAAAATAATGACCGCCACTTGGGTCTAAACTGAACAATCAGATAATTTAAACTAAAACTAATTAGAAATTAAGTAGTCGTTGCTCACAGAGCTATAAACGCGAGGTTGGCCTCTATGCCAAATGGTGCGTAGCAAGATTTAACTAATACTAACGCACTTAGAATTACTTCAATGAGCGTAACAGCGCTACGGCTTAGAATTTAAATACTAGCTGGTCAGGCGAACGTTGAATAGAGTAACAGTGGTCTGAGACTAAAAGCTCTTTCACTCTGAGAGATTCCTACCTCTCGTTTAAATATAAACTTGGCTCCACTTCAAATTCACATAAAGCTGAAACGCGTGCTTATTCTAACGGGAAGTTGAAATGAGAACAGAGAGAAAAAGGCAAATTAAAATAAAACTTTGTTAGTTTAACTAAAACCTTACAGGGTCTGGATGTCTCCAATGCGTATAATACTGTCATGCACATGTGTCTGTTTAAATGTTTTAGCAACGACTTTACGTTGACTTTAATGTTGTATTTACGTTCACCTCACAGTACTTATGCCTGAATTCCCTCATGTCTAAGTATTCGGTCTACAATCCGGAAATAACATTCCTTTAACTGATGTATTAGAATAATAGAGGGAATGAATGTCAGGTATGCATATGTGTACTCAACCTTCCGCGCAGTGGTATGTATCATAACTAATGTCCTTGGTATTTGCATTTTTAATATAACATATATTTTCAATATTTTTCATGTATACAACACCATTACCAAGAGTATATCACATGCATGTAGTTTTGTAAAAGTAATGCTTGCCTCAGTCGTAACAGTGTTTGTTTGTATTAGTATTTTAAAGTTTAGTATTTATCTCTAGAGTCGTTTTATCTGATACGTAATGGCTTACTACTTGTTAGTATAAGCGACTGTATTACTATATGTTGATCTTGCAATATCCATGCCTGATATGTGTCATGTTTAGGTACCAACTGTCTACAGTAAGAAAATGCCTATCTGTATTTCTTAGAATCCACCCATAGTTTGAAATTATATGTTTTCCAAACATGTCCGAATAAACTCCCAATACGGTGCTCTTGGAGCACGAGGAGCTGCTTGTCCTAGACAGTTATGGGCTCAAAACAATACCCGAGTTGTCTATATAAGCCGCCCTGGAGTTGGGACCCACTTCCACCTATCACCTGCTTAAGAAAAGAACTTTCTAAGGGAAGCTGGCTGATATACACGTTATTTATCTGGTCAAAAGTTTATGATGACTACCCCTATCTAAATTATTCTGGCCCTTATTCGGCACAAAATTAAGACCTTCTGAGTTTTTACCTTTTTTGTATCAGTGTGAAGGCACTTATTCCAAGTCATTCGGCTTTTCAAAATTTTTACCCTATTAGACAATCCCCTCTTTTGATGATCTAAATTCCTGTGATGATGTGGAGGTAAAGGCGTAATTGCCTATGAACTCCGTAAATTTCACTTCCTTGATCCTTGATCATATACACGTTACTCATGAGGAAAACCAAGAAAACGCTTATGCAGCTAGCCCGTTCGCGGGGACTCGAATCGCGGTCCGAACTATCAGTATTTCAACGATTTTTACCGCTCTGCTGCTCTAGCTACCTATGCGTTTTTGTCGGTTATCCCATACATAACATGGATTTGATCTAGTTCCTCTTAGGAAATTCTCCTCTAAAGCCTCACCACCTTGGCAGGAATTCCATGTGCACTTTTACTAAATTTTATTAAATCTACTATTAAAGGTTTCAGCTGAAGGATAGGTATATTCATTTAAGTTTCTAAGAAGGGTGTTAATCATAGTTTATTAATGAATTCATTAAGTGACCTAAAAGCTCAGCAGAACGTTTTCATAAATAAAGGAAAAAAACACAGCTCTCATGAAGTGAATGATGAACTGTGAAACAACAGCACAAGAACTTAAGAAAAATAGCCTTCGTTACACTGCGGGAGGGATGGTGTTTGTAGAATATCAAGAGCATGTTAAATTTGAACCCCACTCCACTGTTTAAAGCATTAAGTGTCTTACTCTCGTTATGCTCTGGGATTTCAGTTCAATTCACGGAATCAGTAGGTTGAAAGGTACAATGAGTGCTCTCTGTAATATACTCATCAACTGAAAATGAAAATGATTCCGTACTCATCTGGCATGATTTGAAATATCGATTTCGTCTCCTTGAATTGCGATGCGACCTGCTAAAAATATGCATGTAGTTACAAGATTGATTCTAAATCGATCAGATTATAATCGCTTTCCGTCGAGTATTAAGCTCGTAAAAATTTTTTAAACAAAACTGGAACAGCAGATGAATGCAAAAGAATTCAATGAATAAAAAACAGTTAACTAATGATTAAGTTCCATGTTAGTATCTTTAAAGATCAAGGGATTAAAATGCATGTAAGTATTACGCGTGGGGAATGAAATTTAGTAATTAAAAGGAAAGTCCCAGATTTGTTATTAACTGCGCGAAAATTTAATTAGCTTAGTAACTTAAATAATTTCACAGTTTTAATAAGTTTACGAGAGTTTTACCAACTTTCTGAAACACATAAATAGATTTGACTCCTTTTTTGTAAGAAGTAATTAAAACCTAATTCCAGAAGTAATTGAATATGTGAATATATTTATTTTATTAATTTTCCAAGAACTGTTTATGATCATCAAATTAAAACGTTTTGTGATAAATTTTTTAAATTATATTTCGCAGGATAAAGAAGATTTTAAAAGCAAATTTAACTTACGGATAAAATTAAGTGTTCAACCATAATTAATCCTACATGATACTTATTTAAGACTAGAATTATCGAACTTTAATTTAGATTATTCTTTTGAGGTGGGTTATAGAGACTAATCTTTTATTAATGTACAGGGTGGCTGTAATTGAAATTATCCTATTTAGGGATTCTTAGAACCCGTTCCGATGCTCTTCTGCTGAAACGTGTTATATACGTTATATGGAACATGGAGAAAAGAAAACTACAATAAAAAACAATAGTTCAAATTTTGAGTACCATGTGAGAAGATGGCTCATGAAAACCAGAAATCAGAAACTAGAAAATCAAATGTTTTTAATCAGAGCATTTGTTGAATGTACATTCCATTTGCCTCAATGACAAGCGTGTTATTTTGCATTAAACAGGAGCTCGAAGGGTTTCTGGATCATTTGAAGCAACATAACGTCTTATGTTTATTTTCAGTTCATATACTAACGGCTTTTAGTTTGACTGTCATTTTGAATTTGGGGCTGATGTGTTTTAAATCTTTTTTATTATTTATGCTTCTGCAAGATACATTAGTATTTCATTTGATGGCGACGGAGTAGCCATATGTACAACCCTAAAGCAGTTATTAACTGTCCATTATAAGCTTCCAAAGGCAGTCATTTTATCTGATTTTCACACAGCCATTCAATCAATTAGCTCCGTCGAACACCAATTAACACCTGAAATTTTGCAATGTCAAGAATTCCTCAGAACTCTCAATTTAAAGGGGAAACAATTTGTTTTCTAGTGGGTGATTGGCCATTGTGGCCTTTGGGCCAATGAACAAGCGGAGGTACTTGCAAAAAAAGGTGTCAGCAACTAAAACATCCTAATGCAGCCATATCTTTTTGAAGGATTAATCTGTTTTTTTAAATTTATTTATATCTAATATCTTACGAAATCTTCATACTCGTAAAGCCTTAGAAAGACGGAGAATGTTAAGTCCTTCTCTTATTTCCAATAGTCCAAGATGCAATGCAGTAGCTGCTTTCCGTCTGTCTACAGGACATAATTGCCTTGCCGCCCCCGTGCACCGCATAATCATTTAAAGAGATCCTATATGTCCGCTTTGTGATTCTGGAAAACAAATGGTCATGGACCACCTCCTCTGCTGTGGGGCTCTTCATGGTCTTACAAAAGTGTCTTACAGAATCTTTTACATGGTGTTACAGAAGTGTCGAGAATGTAGAGGCAAGAACTCTCTTTAGCAATGACTTTGGTCTTTTTATTCTTAGTTTTATTATTTGTAACCTCTATTTATCTAATTTAGTTCTTTGTAAAGTTTTGTCTAGCCACTGGAAATAAAATAAAAGTTCAAACATAGTCCGTATATTTACTTCTCCATAGACAATATGTTTCAGGAATCTCTAAAACCAGAAGACACAGGAATTCAAGACCTGAGAAAGAGGCCAGGCAGTTTTAAGCTTTCTAGAAATTAACCGATCATCTTTAAAGCGGACATAAAGCAGCGTCTTGGTCTAGAAATGTGAGGTACTTCACCATCTTGCATGATCAGAGCAATCTCAAAACATTCTCATTCTCGTATGGCAGGAATGACTTGCTATTGAAGAAAATCCCAGTAACGGCATTTTTGATTCTATTGAGAAGTGTACGTTTCAAAGAAAAGCGGATCAAGAATAATATCAGCAGTAAGATCAAATCATACAGTAATATAATAATGATGCAGATACCGTTCATGCACAATATTAGAACATGTAGTTCCCATATGTGACAGTTTGGGTAATAACTGCTCTGTCTAGGATAAAATGCGACTCGCCCGACTACAAAATGTTCCAAGCCCATGCATTCTCAACGGCTATTTTAGCCAAAAAAAGGGTAGCAAAATCGGGTCTGAAGGATGTTTGTAGATCGTGAATCTTGTTTATGGCTATCACTTCACAATGGATAGCAGAACTTTTCGTAATGTCGACCAAAGGAGAGAAAAGTTATGTAACAACGCTGGAGCATTTGTCGAAGAATATAACCGTAACATCATCGTTCGCTCTTTCAGCAATGGCAGGAGCGACTTTTCCCGCGGTTTCATTTGGAATCCGTTTCCGTCCTCTACTTAGAAGCACACACATGTCCTGAATTTCTTCATCACTATCATCTCTGTAAACTTTGCCTCCACATAGACACTTTTCTTAAGGCTTTCAAGTGTCGAAATTTTCGCAAATCAATTGAAAATTCTTTCTTCTAAAGTCATGGTGAAGAATGATTTTAAGGAATTGAATACTGGCATTTAAAAACTCTCCAAATTTGCATAACATCCTTTCTACATTGCATGAAAAGCGCCATGTGACCGTCGAAATTTGAACTATTAATTTTTATTGCAGACTTTCGTTTGGCATGGTACGTATAAAGTACATACCAAGTTTAGACGAAATAGGTCTAGCAGAACGGGCTCCAGGTGGGTCTAAATAGGGTAACGCTAGTTGAAATCAGCATGTATGTCAGCCATTTCGTCAGCTACTATTCACCTAGCTAGAAACAGAAAAACAAAGACACGATCAGCCATTTTCTGCTGCATATTACACAGAACATTTTTAATTTCCAAAGTAGACAAAATTGCTTTGAGCTTTATTGAATGTCGTGTTCGCCTGGCACATAAATGTTCTGGCAGTCAGGAAAAAGATAAGCAACTTTTAACATTTTAAAGAATTTTCATTAAGGTTATCTTTTCAACTAAACTCCCCATAACAAATTTTTAGCAAAATATTAATTTGAGGAAGTGCTCAAATTTAGATAATTTTAACAAGTGTTTTATCCCTTTCTTTTATCATCGATACTAGAATTCTATAATATAGCTAACTATAAACTGTATTAATTGGTATAGGTATTTATCCTTTTGATTATCATTTATCGAAACGAGTACATGCCTATGTTCCTTACATTCGACGAAGCAGATAGTAATAAAGAAAACAGTTTTAAGTTTCAGAAAGACTATAAAGATCAGTCTGTAGGATTAGCTAATTTAATTTATTTTTAATTTTTCAGAAAAGATAAAATTCGAAATTTTTATATAATATAATTTAGTTTTTATACAGCCCATAAAATCTATGTTTTCTTCAAAAATAGTTTTAGTCATACTCATTTGGCATTTCAAGAAAGCCAAGTTTACGCATTTTAGAGCTGAGTTTCCTTCGAAACAGGGTGGGGAGAAATTTACTGTATAAAACATTTTTCTTAAAAAAACTGCACTAAACTTTAATTTCCGCATATTTTTATTAAAATGTGCAGTATAAACTTCTCCCTCCAAACCAAAAAAGAATCTTTCTCATCAGATATCCTACTTTATTTGAGATATTTTAACTTGAATTATTGGTCTAGTTCTAAAAGAGAGTGGTCTTAAAATTGTTTTCAAACATCCTGTGCTGAGTGAGGTAGAATAAATGTATACTATCATGTTACTTAAATACAGTTTGCATTAAACTATTTGAAATACATGTAAAAATAAAATTATAGATTCACTTTACTCTAACTCCTATTTTTATACCAGACGGAAATTATTTGTACTGTTCACCTTCTTAATGCATTTTTATAATAAATGTGGAATTTCCATTTCCGGTGAAAGGTTTCAGTTTCAAAAATAGCGTCGAAATGCATTAAGTTGTATGATTTGATAGTCAAAATAGAAAGATTCAGTGGACATTTATCATACCTGCCTTCATGGGATAAGACAGTCCATTGCATCGAATGTCATTACTGCTTTGAAATACTCACGCAATGCATGCATATTCAATCCATATTCTTTTTTTATATTTTCGAGTAAAGTTTAAAGAAGAATAAAGATTAAAAATATGATCAGAACTATTTATACGGAGTGGCGTGCATTTGGGAGATTAAGAATTTAAAAAAATACTAATATCTTCGCATTTCTCCATGGTTATCTGTCAAATGAAACAAAGAAATTGCGAAACAATGGCGTGAGTCCTTTTCCAGTTTAATATCGATATATTTGTGAAATATGATTTGAGACTTAAAATTAGAGGAAAGAAATCAACATTGCTTGAAACTGAAGACTGTTGGAAACTGCTGAAAATTGAAGACTGTCGAAACTATTCTTGAAAGTAACAAAATTTGACTGAAGTATAATGAAAATGGAAAATAAATTGTACTAGTACCATGTAAAATATAACATTATCTGCTTCACTTCAATAATAATAGATTTCATTATAATGAGTCATTCAAAATGTTCTACAACTTTAAAAGTAAATTATTTTAAGTCAACTTGTAACTTCTAAAAGGGTGTACTTAAATAAAATTACATACTGCACTTTCCGGATAACCTTTAGAAGTTAATTCTGATGGTGAAAAATTATCGCTTTTTTTAATCTTTCCTACGAACAGAAAAAAAAAATAGAAAGCTAAAAGCTAACAGGAAGCTTGACTTATTGCGGCACAACTAAAAATAGTACAAAACAATTATTTCGTCTTCTCATCGACAGCAGCTGGTTCCTAATCTACAAAATATTGGTTGGTTTACAAAGTCCAACAAATCTCTACATGAAGTTGCAATACTGTCGGACTGTACGAAAACGCACAACTAGCTCCTACATTTAAACAACATGACTAACGCCAGGTGTTCACTTTCTGTTCTCATGAACAGCTCCCATAGGCAACAAACATCACGGAGCATAGAATTCTACACGGAATTACCGTTAACATTTCGTTCAAATTCCCTACTTGCTGTGTTATGTAGTGATTTTTGGTTAGTTTAGAATTATGGATTAATGTGTAGTTAATTGCAGTTATTTGTTAATTAATTATTGAGTGAGTAAATTATATGCATTAATTTATGCTTATTCTAAAATTTTCTTCACGAATTGTATTGCTTATATTATTGAATCAATTATTTGTATGCGAGTTAAACAGAGTTCTCATTCTTACGTTACGCGTTCGTTAGTTCGGGAGAAGGAGACAATGGGAAATCGGTTGTTTCTGCGTAATATTTGAAATTTAAAAATACTTCCTTTTTATTCACATGGTTGAAATTTATACCTCTTAAAGAGAAAAAATTTACCCTTCTTATGAACCTACTTTCATGACTGTACGTTGCCCCGTTGGAGAATTATGCCCATTTAATTGCTAAAATTGTTGAATTTCGTGTTTAAAAATTTACTCTGCTATAAGCGTCGTTTCGGAGCACTTTTTCGTCAAGGTCATGTACTGCGTCCGGTTGAGTGATAGGGTTGTCGCATTCTTTTCCCTCACCCCTCCTTGTTGGCGAAGGGGGTGGCGAGGGTGGAATTTTTTTTGGTGTGAAGAAGGAAAAACTAAGTTTTCGCAGCACTGTTTTGTGTTTGGCGAGATTTGCATACTAATTCACCAAATTTGGTGATTTCCGGAAATTCTGGATTCGGGAGGATTGAAATCGTCATGCAAGGCCATGTTCAGCCTTTTTGCCTTGGATTCGCAGCGGAAAGAAGACGCTTCATTTTTTTTTTTCCTCTGCAAGAGCTACTATGTTGACCCAGGGAGACCGGTAGAATTATGCCCATTTAATTGTCCGGGCTTCGTCCGGAAAAAGCGGCCTTCGGCTTGTTGCTTGCTCCCATTGAGGAAGAGATGAAGAATAAGAAGGAGATGTACTTCTAATGTTTTTCTTCGAATCTCAATGCATTTTCCACCAGAGCTTGACGTTCCTTGAATCCCGCTGAATTCGGCTTCGTCCAGATCTCTCACTTCGAAAACATCCATGCACTTATCATCATCCTACTAGGATGGGCCAGATTAACATCGATAGCTGGCAAGATTTACGTTCGACGGAGTGCCTTTTACTACTACATCAGCCTACTGGTTGTCTGGGAAAGAATTTCAGCAGATAAGTGCCTTCGTTTTTGTCCATAGTTGTAGCGTTTTGTAAAAGTAAATTAAGATTTAAAATTTCAATGATAACCGACACCTTTTGTTACAATGGGTAACGCTTAATTAAGCCTCAAAAGTTTTTTTCTTTCGAGTGAGTTCAACCTAGTTTGTTCTGTTCCTCCTTTCACCAGAAATTTTAGTACGGCATTCAACCTTAATTCAGTGAACATGTATTTCTAAATAATAAGGATAAGTAAATTCACACAAATATTGGAAGAGATTTGATTAATTGAAGGAAAATTTCTAGCTATGATTTATTAAAGTAAGGAGTAATAATATGTATATTTAATTTCCAATTAAATTCTATTTAACTTTAGTCAAGGTTTTTCTGCTGGATCTTAAATCCAGGCTGTGTATTTAAGCAATTGTTGCACTAGTAATCTATTTAGGATTTTTAACCTTAAATTGGAATGTAATTAAAATTTATATATAATGGATTAAGACAGGATATTAAATTTGTAAACTTATCTAAATTTTACCTTTTTACCTTAAGTTGTTACTATTTTTGATTGAGAATTAACTTTAACTTTTGCAAATTAAGGAACGATTTAAAAATTTAAATTCTACTTTACCTTTTAATTGAGTAATTGAATGTAGGGTTAAATGTAATCATTTTTCTCCAACGGGTCTACATGAGTATGTAATATTTTTCTAACTGCCTAAGGGATTTGCTAAATTTATGTATGTAATTTTTACCTGAGTAAATTAAGAAATTTCTTGAACTAAGTAATCTCTATCAATATTGGTAAAGACACCATGCTCGGTGATTCATTAAATTCCTGTGTATTTTTATGCTGGCCAGCAGAGTTTTGATAACTGCATATGAAATTTTAATATTAATTTTTACGGTGTAAATTTTGATTAATTCATCTCGGTGCATATTTGAAATTAACAATATATATATTATAATTCTAAATGCATTATTTTAAGTAGTCACTTGAACACTCCACAGATCTAAAAATTTAAGTTGAAAGATTGTCTTCCTTTAATGCTGCAATAAATATCCTTGGTTATATATATATAATTGATTCAGAGTTTTTCTTATGATGACTTGTGTGAATGTTCTTAACACCAGTACTCCTGCTTGGTCTTAGGGGTTGTTCGGGTTAGTTATACACAACGCAAAAATGAATTATGGTTTTGATATTATTGTAGACAAATTATTGTAACAGTTAGTATTTAACATTTAGCACCTAACATTTGGTGACACAAAATTAGCACATAACAACTGGTGCCTTGACATATTGTAACATAACAGCTGCACCAATTTGCATAAATCTCTGGACGGTGTGATTACTTGAAGAAACAAGGTATAAAGGAAAAATTAATAGAAAAGTAATTGTGAGTAAATTTTAGATGAAAAAAGACACACACTTTTGTTTCCTTTTATTCAATGACTCTCGGCCAGCGACAAAATTCTTCTGTAGAATGTACTGTACAGATTTAATGGAAAAGAAATTGTAAAGTTTATGTTTGACACACTCCAAGCAACGAGTCATTGCTCTTCAGGGAAATTTCAATTGATCTAAACATGTAAAATTTCGTTTTCAGTCGCATGACTTTTAATAGGTAGCAATATAAATTTTAAATTCTTCTTCTTCTTCAACCAACTCCCGACTTTGGCAGGTCAGCCATTTGACGCCGGACGATCTAGTACAGCCATGCCCATCCTTCCACTGTATCCTCTCGAATTTTCTGCCACTACAGCGTTGAAGGGGCGGATATGCTCAGCTTTTCCTATTCATGAGTTACATGGGGTGCATATGGGGAGCTGACAGTGTCAATCTTTATTTAAAATTCTGTTAATTTCTAAAATTATTGCTTACATTAACTAACATTATTGCTTACCAAATAAATTAAAAGAAACAAATTCTTAAGTGCTAATAACTTAATTTCTTTTAATTTATTTACTAAACAATAATGCTGCATACAGAAGTTAATAGAATTTTAAACTTATATCGCTTCGCACTAAATCCCATTCGTTTCTAGGAAATTCGTCCAATGCAGATGCAAATATTAGAAAAAATACTCCCCATATGAAATCTTTTAAATATAGTTTAAATAACAGAGCGTCTTGGGATAAACATTTTGGTTGTTTCGTTGTTCAACATTTTGTTTGGTTTTGGTTTTTAATTAGGTCATTTTCTTTTAATTTTTGCAAAATTTAAAAAATAGCTGGAAATTGCCTAACATAGAGTCACCCTTCTTACGGCAAATGAGTGCTACAGGGAAGCCCTACGTTTTCATGTCAAAAAATTTCATTTCACCATGAGGAAAGGGGTCATGAAGATTTCGATCCTACGTTAAACATTATTCGAGGATTTCCCTGGAACTGTCCAAAAGAAAATCGTAATTTTTTTGTGTAGGCGGATACCTATAGGACCCTTCATTTGCCTTAAGAACGATGACTCTGTCTATATTAGGTAATTTTTAGCTCAAAAATTGACCTTATTAAAGAGTTGGAACAACACAAATGTTTGTCTCGAGACGCTGTATCATTTAAAAGAATTATATCTCTAGCCCAATTAGGACCTGAGATCACATATGATACTTATCGCCATGTAGCGGATTACAATCACGTTTCCGACTTCTGTTCCTGTGTAATTCTGATTCCTCGTTACCTGACACAACCATATGTGCCGTTTGGACATGATCTTTCGTGACACGCTGTATGTATACTTCTGGTATGGCTCATTACAACGCAGCAGGGAAGTGTGTAACGACTAAATATTACAGCAGTCCCACATAAAAAATTACGAAGTTACTCGTTTTGAGTTATGCGAGATACATAAATACGTACAGATGTCAAGAAACAAAGCTCTTCTGAATCCATTTTAAATTCAATTTTAAAAAAGGGTCCTTTATTATGTCCGTACGTACAGATGTCAAGCAAAAAAATCTTTCAAATGAATTCGAAAGCTGTTAAATATTTTCTCTGAAATATGATACACAAACGTTTTTGCAATTAGAATGTTTCTTTGTTTGTACAAGGAAGTAACGACGTCTTTCTTCCTGGAGGAATTCTCAAACATGGCAAGGAAACGAGGAAAGAATTTCCTCAAGTTCCATCAACCTTCCAAGTTCCGAACCTACATTTCTCAGGAGAAGTGAGGCCTTTCGCCTTCTAGAACTTAACACCACTCGACAATTTTCAATGCAGCAATTCAAGGCTGCTCCACGAGGTCAAGCATCTCTCTGCAAATTACGAAGTAAACGAAATTCCTTTCCACTTGCCAGGTCGCAGGGTCTCGATCTAGTACTGATAAGATTTGAAGGGCCGATATTTCCACGCCTGAGCCAACGGTAATACAGACGGGATACATTTATATACAGAAGAACTAGCCTAGAGAAGGGTGCAAAATATTCAAATAAATCACACTGCAAACCGTTTTACTATGAAAGGTCACCTTGAAAGGGAAGGAACGCTGTTTGCAGTTAGATAAGCTAAACATCTGAGAGCGAATTCTTGGAACTCAGCAAACCGATTTATACAAAAATTTCGAAAAGTATAGTTACATAGTTACTCAGTAAAAGTATTCAATTCCATTAATTAAGTTTCTTAAATTACATTAATTGAAATTATACTACCTTAAAGAATAAAGAGGAGTAAAATTAAATAAAAAACGTAATTAGCAAGACCAATTAAATTTACATACCAAACTAGTGTAACAAAATAGAAAAACGTTAAACTTTATAAGTTGAATAAACTTAAGGGTCAAACCAAAGCAGCCACAAACAAAATAATGAAACGAATTAAGACTAAATTAAGGTTTTTAAGCAAAAG
Source organism: Stegodyphus mimosarum (assembly GCA_000611955.2). NCBI lineage: Eukaryota > Metazoa > Arthropoda > Arachnida > Araneae > Eresidae > Stegodyphus > Stegodyphus mimosarum. Next base: position 174,978 of record KK113312.1, on the reverse strand, counting down.
TTAGAAGTTAAAACCAAACTTCATTTTTAAAGGATGATAAAGTTAACATTACCAAACTTAAAGTAAACAATTACAGCTAAAAAAATCAATTTAAAACAACTACTTTAAAATTGAACAGTTAATAAAGTTAATATTAATCAAAATTAAATTACTGATAATCAATAATAGGAATCAATATTGTGTAACACATTTTGACCATATCGTTATCAAACTTGAATTACATGAAAGTTTCACTTCAATCAAAACTGAGTACTTAACTGATACTCACTTTCTGAAGAAGTACACATCAAAGAAATTGCAAAGCGTTTTCACATCCTCATTTTATTTGTAATTTTGAGTTCTGCAATGTTTTTCACTTCCAATATTTTCATTCTAATGTAGTCATTGTGCGTACGTACGTATGATAATATGTATCTCCCATAACTCAAAAACGAGTAACCTCAGAATGTTGAAATTTTGATATAGGACTGCTATAACATGTAGATGTGCATTTCCTATTTTGGTTGTAACCGGCAGCAACAAAAGTATATAAATATATGTATATATATAACCACTCTGTTACTTGGCTCAGTGAGCTCAGTTTCTTATTCTTACATGTTGGTAGATTGTGCATTTTTGCTTTAAAAATGATTGAATTATGTTGTTCTTATCTTTCGGCTAAGGTGTTTATGCCTTTAGTTGACCTCCATGCAAGATTTGTTGAATTATGCTCATATTTAAAAGTTGTTTAAGTGTGGCTAAGCCTAATCATTTTTCACGTTGTAGCCATATTTGTTTAATTTTGAAACTTAGGAAAGTATTGGATTTGTTGCCAATCTAGAGAAACTAAGCTTGGCAACAACAAAGATGACGTTTTCTTTTATTATTTCGAATTAAGTCATGCTTAATCCATTCTGGAATTTTATTCGAGGAAATAAGTGTTTAAGATTTACTTCGTAATTTTTAATATAGATATTTTGAGTTTTTATGTATTTTCGCTTTCTCGCGAAGTAAGAACTGAATTAATTTAATGAGAAATCAATGAAAATCAATGAAATCAATGAAACGGTAAATGCTTGAATTTTTACAGTTCATTTCCTTTTTGTTATAACTCTTTATTTTATTATCAAACTGAAGCGATAGCCCTTTTATTTATATAACAATTACATTCTAAAGAGCGAATTATATTTATTTTAAAATATATGTTATTGAATATGGTTTTCATTTTTGAAATAAAATGCTCTTTTCTATTAAGTCACAAAGTGTAAGAAGTGTGCTTGCACATTTTCTGCAGCGGAATAAAATTGCAGAATTATTTTCTAGCTTGTACAATAAAAAAAACAAAGAGTTTTGGGCATTATAGTTGGAACTTGGAAAAATTAAGTTTAATCTTCTTAAAATTAACGTTCCTGAAATGTTAAATTCCTAAATATTTTAAGATTCAGTGTCATTAGTAAAATCGTTGCACAGTAAAAATGCAGCAGAATAAAACTGTGGAATATTTTCTAACAAATGGCTTTGAGCATTATGCCTTATAAAAACTAAATTTATTCTGCTTAAGAACAATATTCTTAAAAAGTTAAATTTTGAAAAAAGTTCAAGATCAGTGACATTTATAAAACCGTTAGACCATAAAAGTATATATGAATGCGTCCCGTGGCATTAATTATTCGAAGTATGTCAAATATATTTTTTTTCTTTGCAAACATTTGCATTTCAAATATTATGTTTTTTACAAAGACGATATAAAAGTTTCATATTTGATATAAAAAAACGTTTTGAAAGGGATTCTTGATATTATATTTAGCACATTCGCTGGTAAACTGCTTAAGTTTCACCCATATCTAATGCCTGAAGTAACCTTATACGTGGGCCCGTTAAAAATGTTCAGCATTTAAAAGCAGTATTAAATATGAACAAATACCTATAAATTCTTTTGCAAATCTAGCAAATGAAGCCTTAGTTTAATCATCCTGATTTTGATTTGATATTGTTTCTTTGATTATCACAAAGCATACGAAGGTTGTCTAAAGTAAGGGATAAATTCGCGGAGGATTTTTCTAAGAGAAACTGTCTGGTATGCACTTTGTACGAGGCGAAAATCCTAATAGTATGTTAAAAGGCCACTTTTAAATATGAATACCTTTTTCAGGTCAACAGTAGTTCTTAAAGGCATTTTGTAGGATATAAGCTATTGCATGCTTTTAGAATCTTATCACATTACATTCTAGCACCAGAGATGCTATTATCCTGGAAACTCACTTTTTGTGCGTATGATTTTTGTGTCCGAAGCACTTTTTAAATTCTTACCACAAAATGTTATCGCGCTGAATTATTTTTTTAAATGCCAAATCTGAATATTTTTTATTAAATAATCTGTATGTATGCATGTACGTTACTCGCGCTGAGGAAAACAAACGTCAACTAGAAAACCAACAAATGATTAATATATGTAGTCCTTCACCAGCACATCTGCTCCTCGAAGTACAAATTTTTAATTTCGAATTTGTTTTTGACTTATTTCATATTTTGTATAAATTTAGCGAATTTCTGTTTATCAAACTCAGCGCTTTGAAAGCGAGAAGTGGTAGTAGTGTTTAAAATGAAACACTTTTATCTCCAGCACATCAGACTGTTGCCATCCAGGAAAGTGCTTCAAATAAAATATTCCACGCACCAGCGTGTTATCATTCAGCAGAGCGTAAAATATTTAACTTTGAAATTTAATCTTTCTTTTTTTGGGTAGTAAACCAAGAGATCAAAAAGTAATAACCGCAGTTCTTTAAAATATATTTTTTACTTTTTAGTCATAATATTGATTTAAATAAAACATCTGACGTGGACACCGCATGGCTTACTTGTCCGCTTATTAAATTATACACATTTTTGCTGCTTTTCATTTTAACATAGTTTAACTTAATTAAATAATCCCTCTAGGCAAGTTGAAAATGACTTAAAAACTTGCAGATTTTGAAACTGAATATGCTGGCCAAATTTTGTCGCAAGGGAGCGAAACTTCTTATTTTATTTTTTCATAACGAGTATAAAGCTTTCCTAAGTATAAGAACCAGGAGACCGCATTGCAAGTTATGGAACAACATTGACAAGGACAAGAACATATCTCAAGAGAGTCAAATTACTGAGGAAGAAGAAGTAGACGTCTCGGAAAATTTGGAAATGAATAGAGAAGAAAATTGTACCCTAAAATTTTGAGATTGCAGTACTTACTTTACTTAGTTCAAGAAAGTAAAAATACATTGTAATCATGACATGTCGAATTAAAAATATTAAATACTTTTATGAATTGACACTAGCTGACTAATTAAAATCATTATGCAATACAACTCGCTTATGACGAGCCCTGATTTAACGAAAACTGAGATAACGCGCAAACCCCGGTTATAGCGAGCAATATTTCTGTGATTCATAAAATTTTTATAAATGTCTACCTCTCCAGCTAAGCTAATCCTTTCTCAGGAAAATTTCTTTAACACCTAGAAGTCAACCTAAAGATAATGATGAGTTATAAATCCTGCAAACATGTGGCGGCGGCCTTTTTATCTTGGAGAGTGATCAGGATTGAATTTTTTCCACAGAATTCTACAAATGTTATGCAGCTTATGGACCAAGTGATCATTAGAAGTTGTAAATAAAATTTTTGTAACCACTTGATGATTTTGATGCTTCTCAATAGAAGAGAAAAAATAGGAACAAACTCAAATGCTAATGTAAACGTACTCGAAGGACGCCCATGTTATCTCTTCCGAAATACCTACTCTCAAGGATACTGTAACTGAAATTCAAGCTGAAACAGATGAAACAAAATAATGAAAAGGGCGATGATAACGACGAATGTGAGGAATTTAAAGCTGAAACACACTGAATGGCTTCTGAGTGTGCAGAAATTCTTCAAATTTTTTCGAAGTCTGAGATGCAAATGACGATGTTTTTCGGGCCATGAGTCTTCTTCGAAGAACAATAACACAAGAAAGAGACAATAAGGCAATTCAAAGCAAATTATTCAACTTGTTCTGTACAGATATAAAAAATGAATAGAGTATATATAATTTAGAAAGCATGTATGAATTGTTAAGATTTTTTTCACGAACCCGTTTTTTACGAACACTCGATTATAACTAGCAAATATCGGGGTCTCTTCGTGTTTGTTATAAGCGAGTTCTACCTATATATGTTTTTTCTTTTTTATGATAAATCTTTCAGGCTTCTAGCCGCTGGAGCTGCTAGTTTTCGAAGATATCATACAGCGAATATAAAAAAATTGTATAGAAACCCGTAACATTCTCCTGGGAAATCTAAAGATATCCTTTATTTAAGATATTTTGCAATTTTGTTTTTTAATTTTATGCGGCATAAATGTAAAGAAAAAGATGACAATAAAACAAACAAAAACAAATTATGCTAGTAAGGAGTGAAACCCTGAGCAGTTTGCTAACCTTCTTCTCAATGTATAAAATCCTTTCAGATTTTTTCTTTTTATTTCATATGATTAAACTCACATAACAACAGCTGAATAATTCAACGCAGTAAAATCCGCAGAATATATTTCATTGTTCAATTTACATCAAAAGCACAATGATTATTTTGCCCCAATTGATTTCTTCATGCATTATTTATTTTTATTTAACCTTCGCATTTCGTCAACTATTACAAATGTAGGGCAGTTACAAATGTTGAGCAGCATTGTTTGAGTAGCCTAGTATCAAGATAAAAAAGCACTATAATGAGTAACGAAAATAACCCAGTATCTCTAGATAGTTTTACACATTGATTGGTTCAGACTTCATGATTTTGAAAGCGGACCTTTCTTCCTAATGTCTGAATGAAACATCTTTTTGCTTACTTTTCTTACGAAAAGCCAGTTTATAAAGCAATTTCTTAAGTGAATTCGATTATGGGCATCTGAAGCAAATATCTGATTGTCTCTTTCTAAATTAAGTTTTTTTTATTTTATTTTTTATTTATTATAGTATTTTCTACATAGCATTTTCTTTCCACATACTTCATTTTATTTCCTTGACTGGAAATAGCTAACGCACATTCTGTCGCGAAAGCGCGAATTGCGACATGTATTAAATTTACATATAGCATTATTCTAGCATAGCTATTTTGACGCAAAATCGGACTTTTTCGGAAATGACGTATCGATGTGGTTCCATATTTTACTCTCGAATTACGCGTAAATATTAAATTTTGTAAAATTTGGTGTGAAACTCACAACGAAATTTTAAAATTTATCTTGGCGCACTTATACCCATTTGCGCCAAGAATGAGTCATTTGACGAAAATCCTTGCGTATGGTAACCTATTTTCTTGCCTTTTCATGCATTCATTGCATGAGCGGAAAAATAGGTGCATCACATTCTTTAAAATAATTTTAAAAAATTGCGTAAACTACATTTTACATAATTACATTTCGCCCAGACGTTATATTTGTTAGGGGGGCCTACTGCGATACCAAAGGTAACGGGTTCAAATTCCGTAAAGACATGGATGTTTGTAAATGTATAGTGTCTTTGCGGCATGGGGATCCTCTAAATATATGGTGAAACGAAAGTCATGTCGTGTAATTCGGTGGAAGGGGAGCGTTGTGGGATACACATGGACCAAAACTCCCCAGGATGCTCTTCCTCAAAACTGGGATGGGAAATAGAAGTCCAACGTTTCTTTGGAATAACAACCATTCTTCTATGTAATATGGGTACGACAACAGCAACCGCTTATATGCCAGATTTCAAAACTCCGCACTATATAAATTCGATTATATCTTGCTTGGAAATTTCTCAATGAAAAAACTCAAATTTTTTACACATGTGCCTAGTAATGTTTTAACAATAGTTCGAAATTTTTTGAACATTTATTGAATCATTTTATACATTGAGAAGAAGATTTTTAGTAAATTTCTAAAAAAATACAAATTTTAAAAACACATCAGAAAAACAGCTGAAAAATTTTTAGATTGGACATAAATTTCGATCTGTGAAAGAAACAATCAAATCAAATAAGTAAAAAAACAGGTATTAATGAATATATACCAAATTCAATTAACACAGATAAAATAAAATTTTGAGAATTAAGTTTTTTAAAAACAACTCTCGTGATTTTTTATAAAATTTGACACTTTGGCATAATTTGAGTCGTAGAAGTGAAATATGTAAAAAATATAGGTATGCTATTTCAGAAAAAGTCCGATTTTGCGTCAGAATGCTTATGTTAGAACAATGCTGTATATAAATCTAAAATATATCCTATGTCATGCTTTTATAACATAAAAAATGCAAGTTAGATTTCATCAATCAACCCAGCAGAACGAGAGGTATAGAACTGTTCCTTTTTTTTCTTTGTGCAAGGTGTACACTGTTACGAAATGTCCAGGTAAGCAGGTAATGTCCAAGTAAGCAAAGCAGGTTTAGGTTTGCCAGAAAATGGGCAAAGGAAAGCAGGTTTGCCACATTTAGCGAGAAATCGCCCATTTGGAGACATTTGGCGACAAAATTGGCGATATGCTATAGACGCATGGAGAACCTTCTGGAACGAATTCTTACTGGTTTAGCCCAGAATGTTCTCGAACACAAGCCAAAAGCTATATAAACCTTGCTGGTACGCGGAGAGTTAGCGTTTCGTGTAGCGAGTTGATAGTCAGTCAGTGAGCGAGTGTCTAGTGCCGAGCTGGTCGTCGAGCGCATCGAGAGAGTTTCTTAGTGTATCGTGAGTTAGTGCAGTGTCGGGTTTTCATGTTATAGTGTGTTTAGCTCCGAAAACGACGACCAAACCGAGTCGGGAATTATACTCTAGTGTATCGTTGAGTGCATCGCGACTTGTAGCGTTGAGAGTCTCGAGTGTACGTAAAGTTCCAAGAACCACTGAGCAAAATTGGGAGCTGTACTCTGGTGCTTTGCCGTGAAGCTGTCTCCACCATTATAGCCTGAAGGCTGTGTCGCTGAGTGTCTCGGAGTGTTTATAGAATTTCTTTGACGACTATAAACGTGTTTTGAAGCGGTCTTGAAAAATACTGGCTAATAAATTGTGTTTCCATTTTTTATCAGGTGTCGTCGTTCACTCCAAATCCTCGATCCTTTAACGTACGTGCGAAGAAGAAGAGAAAAACGTAACAATACATTTTTCAGTTCTGCTACGCTGAGTGAACAGCAGCAAGAATTGCGTACTGAAGTGTGAAGAATAATAGCATTCTACCTCACATGATCTCTTGCTGTAAGTGATTATCACACTCAGCTAGCTACTGGATGATCCGTTATTCGAATCGCTTTGAAGGCACAGTTGAGTTTTCCCGTTTTCTTTCCTTTATACAACTTCATCGTCTTTAATTTTGGGTTCAGATCAATTTCCCGTGGGCAGTAATTTGTCAGTGCCTGAGTTTTGTCTACTGGATCTTCTACTTTTTGCCTGTTGCCGTTTCAGTCGGGAAGAATGGAAACCATTAATACGTATCTCTGTGTGTGCACTCGTTGTGTAAATCATTAACACATCCTACTAGAACTTTGAAGATCAGTGGTTCGAAAGACGAAAACACACAGTTCATTTTCTCATTTAGCAATTGATTTTCTCATTTTTCAAAAAATCCAGTAGTCTATACCGAATTTAGTCAAAAAAAAGTAACAAAATGCTGAAAAGCAAACTGAAAACTATTAATATAATAAAGTCGGCATATATCTTAGCGTTGTTAGCTTCTTAAATATTTTATTCTTCTTTTTAAAGCTAACATTACTCTGAAGATGTGTCTGTTGGTATTATAACAGAAAAGGTTATAGCTAAAATGCATTTAATTTTATTACTCACATCATAAAAGAAAAATTACCAATCGTGTAAAAGACAAAAGTCAGAAGACAAATTATATACAGAACTGCTGTCCCATTGTTGACATTTATCCTTCAATGTCGGTCCACTTCAACATCGTTAAAACGTTGTTTATCGTCATTTATTCTGTTAGTTACTGTTATTCTAAAAATCATTTTTTTAACTTTTTCTTCCTGCTGCCATTTACCATTTTCTGAAATCTGTCTTGCTATGGTCACGTGCTTCAAAGCCGTTGGATTATATAAAGCACTTACGGCTTTTGAAATTTCCTAACCACTGTCATAATCAACATTATCTTGCAGATATAATATATAATTATATAGAATTACATATATAATAACATAGAATTAGATAATAATATATAATAACATAGAATTAGATAATAATATAGAATTACATACGCATATAATAGTTTAGAGTGAAAGAGATACATTTAGATAAAATAATTCTGTAAAATAAATAGTTAAAAAGTAAACTTTGTATCAGAGATTAAATTAATTTTCATAAATGATATAATGATGTAATTATGAAAATTCATAAACCCTTATAAGGGATGACAGATGAAAGTAATTTTGTGGATAATTTTTGGATAATTTTATTTAGAAAAATATTCATAATATCATTTATCGAAGATTTAATAAATTTGCTAGAAATAGTTCAAATAATGGAATAATAATACATTTGAGAGGGACGTACCCTCATCAGGATATGATGAGGGTTATTATCTACCATCAGAAAATTAAATCAATAACTTTTCAAGACACTTCTCCGAAGTTCTAGTTACAAGTTGCTTGTTAAGTAGAAATTAGATTATTAGTAATAGCCGCTTAGCAGAGTTAAGGCATTAAATTTAACCCAAATCAAAATTTCCAGATTTCTTCGATAGTTGACTGCTGCAAAAAATATTGTACTAAGTGGGTATAAACCTCTATTGTTGTTCAGATTATTCGAGGCTGGTCCAACTCCAAATAAAGGAATATAAATGCGTACTACGACAAGTTAGAGGTGAACCACTGTTATCACTTATGTCCTGTCGTCAAGGCCAAAGTTTACAGTTTCATCGCAAATACGAACTACTGTAAGACAACTAATGCATAAAATTATTCTGATTATGAGCAAAGGTAAACAAGGGTAAGAGTTACCCGATTAGCTTACAGAAACGATTTGGAGTTTAGTCTCCAACATGTGATCAAATTAGCTCACATTCACATCACAGTAGGCAATAAAGATGAGATTAAAACAGGAAGATGTATTTGTAAATAACGAAAAACTTAACTTGTCCGATTCTTTGTATAGCTTTATCTCATCTTTGCCCGACAGAATCCCAAGATTGGATTTTAATGGTCCCGTACATCCTCTTCCTTTCCCAGCAACTTTCTCTTCATTTCTCTCATTTTTATCAGCGTACCTATTATTCAGTGACCACTATAAAAACAGCGAGAAATTAAAATAAAAACATGCCTGACTTAAAACAAATATATAACGCATTAATCAATAATTGATCATAAATTTCTTTTAGAATAAGCTCTTTATTTAAAACATTTATATTTATAAAATTCAACAGCAAATTCCTTAGAAGTTAGTACAAAACTACTCACGTTCAAATACAAAAGTTCTATAAAAGTACTCACAGAAATTTCATGAAATATTTCCATTAATCTTAGCCTCTTTGAAAAGCAGCTGACAAAGCTCATTGTTGAAGTTATTGATAGCTTTTGTCAAACAAGTGCCGTGGTATGTTTTAGCTAAGATTAATAAATCCACCTATGTAGTTATCCTTTTATAGAGAATGAAAAGATTCAAGTAAATCAGATTGCTGAAAGACCAGATAAAGGTTACAGAATAATTTTGCAATATCTCAAACGTTTAAATAGTCATTTGCATCTTTCTTACCGTCTATAAACTAAAAAATCAACTTTCGAGCTATTGAATTATGCTCCCTGAGGGAGGGGGATGGCTTGTGAATGATGGTGCTAGAGATGAAAGAACTTCATTAATATTCGACATCTGTCTTTCTGAACGTGAAAATAATTGCTATGAAGCCACGGTAGTAACCCGAAGCGTTGTTCGATTAAACTCTTTTAGAAAAGAAATGTTGTCGAAAATGTTTCCCTTTACGCTGCTTAGTAAGAGGAAATGCAATTATTTTTGTGTCTTTACATTTAAAATACGTGATTGAATGTATTTTGCTTGATGAAGCCGAATTGTTTTATTAATAGTTTGTTCAGGAATTGCCCAATATTTCACTGACTTTCACGATATGTTTGATCTGTTAGAAACTACTGACTTATAAATAATGTTGTTTTTTTAGGTTAAGCTTTGAATAGCACTGTTAAATAAATAATTATTTAAAATTAAATAAATAATAATTAAGTAATAAGTAATTAAGATAATATTAACTATTTACCATTTTCGCCCATTTTAATTTCCAATTATCAGCCCCCAGTGATAAACGCTTTTGTATTTTAACACAAAAAATGCTCTGAGTGCTCTTTGGGTATCATATTTCTAAGTTAGACACTTTTAAAGTACTTTAGAAAGCTTCACTTCGAAAGAAAAGCAAGCTAACTCTGCCAAATCGTATATTTAAGCTAATCAATCAAAATTTCTCATTGAAATTGCTGTATTGCAACATTTTTCGTGTTATATGAAGGTAAATATTTTTCATGATGGAAACCTATACACTTTATTTCCCCCGTTTAAGGAACTGTTCGGTTAATAATTTGTTTATCCATATCATTTGCTCCAATTACTTCTAATTAATGATCATAAAAACCAAACAAATTTACATGAAAAGCAGCAGGATAAACAATTCATTCCATATTCCACTTAATAGAAAAAAATATATTTCTGTATGAAGAGCTCTTTTTAGTGTTAACCTACCACCGGCCAAGAACTAAAATCGTTGAATACTGGTAGTTCGTTCCGAGTTCGAATCCCGGCGAACGCGCTCCAATTGGTGTCAATTTTAAATTACCTTTTTTTTATAATTAGAATTGTGGGAGGCCCTCATTTCTATTCATCGTTCCAAACCTCTATGTACACGTGAAAAATAAAATCTAATGTTCATGCTGAAATTTTGCAGTAACTCAGACCTTTAAGACTTTTATTCCTTTATCTTCCTTTTTCATTTATTTGAAAGATAATCTTCTTTATCAAAATGTAATATATATCGTTATGTTTTGATATTGACTAATATCAATAATTTAACATCCAAAGAGGAAACGAAGAAGCAAAACTAGAGGTTTCAAAGAAAATGTTTCTAGTTTTTTTATTTTGTTTATTAGCAATAACTTAATGTTATAATTGGTAAGTGTAGATATTATTTGTATTTATTTAAAGGGAAAATAGAATATGAGATATTAAAATGTAGTCTCAATATTCAAAAATATGTTTTTTAATGTGATATGACTTCCTTGCGTGTTGAACAGTGATCGCCTTTTCAGATTATTTATTATTTTATTTTATAACTGAGGCTTCTAGGAACATTCGATCAAATTAAGTTATTAAAACACATTGCTCCGGTCATGTCACCAAAAGTCGAAACTTTGGATCTAATTTTAGTTAGAGATGGCCCTAATTTGCTTGGTGATATGATGGCTTAGTAGGTAGTTTTAGCCTGACTTTGCACATGATGAAGTTCTGAGTACAATATCGCTGTACTCAGATGGCAGAGCTCCCAGACCGACACACGACTTAAGTAGTAAGACACTTAAAAGCCTAAGAGACTCAAATTCACATTGTTTCTATTCGTAACCCTCAAAAAGAAGAAAGAGCCTACTAGCGAGGGAGAGGTAAAATCGCTGAACACTGGCAGTTTAGTCTGAGGTTCGAATCCCGTGAATGGGATAGCTGCATGGACGTTTCCGAAGTTTTGCCCATTGTTATGTCGCAAATTTTAATTCTCCTTATGTTATTAAATTAATCATTATTTAGGTTTTCATTTTACTGAAATTGTTGTGAATAGCAAAGTGGATATTTATTTCTTTGGCAGTTAAAATCTTTAGCTCTGCTTATTTTCCGATGATTAGACCTTTCTCACGATGACAGAGAGCTATTTTGTTTTAACATCCGGGCGGAAGCGTAGTCTCTGTGCTCCCCAACTGATTGCCAATAGCATTTAGGATGAAATCGAACTACTATAGTATTTCCTCAAGCTGCAGAAATTTTGTTTACTGGGTGGTAAAGGAAGATTTAATTGGTGTATTTGCTTCACTTTTGCTTTGCGAATATTGAAAGTGATAATGAAATAAATGAGTTTTTTCAGACGGAGGGGCATCTGTAAATTCTTATTTTAAAGGCAGCAGTAACTTTATCTCTTGTTGTTCTCCGTTGTTAGAAGGGGTCGAATTTTGTTTCTCACGTGTTTGTAGGCCAGTTGATGTCACTTGTTGCTGGCGGCCAGTTGATGGCTTTGTGTAACCTTTCTGTTTCTATTCTTTGGAGGGATTGAAGAAATAAAAACAGACAGAAAAAAAAGATAAAATTCTTCGGGTTGCTCAAACATAATTTTATGTTCAATTTTCCCCAGTAGAATTTAGTGGATAGAGAAACCGAGTTTCCTTCAAGGCTCGTACCGAGTTTTTGGAATTTTGAAGTTTGAATAAAGTTCTTACTTATTTATTCAAATTTATAAATGTTAAAATTTGCACTAATCCTGAGTTTACTTTAAAATACAAAGTATGCAATACATACCTACTGTATAAAGTACAAAGTGTACAATAAATACAAAGTATACAATACTTGTACAATACTTACCTACTGTACAAAGGACGGAACAATCTTGCTTGAGCTTCATGCGTGTACCGCTCAGGTCGAGCAGTCTCATCAAAATAAATGATTATCGCTCAACTCCCAGTACCTGTTGATTTAGTCCGTTTAATACCATATGTAGGTGTTTACGAGAAATCTAATTAGCTGTGTTTTCCTGTCTTTATATTCCCGGCTCTTTACGTGTTTTTCGCTTTTTGCTTCATGCATCTATCTTCAGTAACTACAAATATTTCGTTATCTTATTTTCTACAGTAGCTGTCTGAATTTAGTAAGAATGCAATTTCCGCCAGTGTTCTGCTCGGATTCACCAAGAATTACTCAAGTACTGAATCTCAGGAGCTTCTCGTAACTGGTGGTATAAGGGAAGTTTTACTGTGAGTTACCTTTGCATATTTTTTATTCATACCATTGTTGTTATTTTTCAAGTGAGAGTAATTTTAATTGAGTAATTGGTAAAAATGGATTTCTAAACTGAAAATAGAGAAAATGGATTGTGCTTTAACAGAATTCAAAATTAATGTCTATGAAAATGTGTAATTCCGTTAATTATAACTTCTTACATTATGATAGTTAATTTGAAACGTTTCAGAAGACGGGAATGCTTTAGACACAGTTTATTTATGTGAAATTTAGGGTATTATAATCTCTGGGAATTATAATCTAGGAAAGAAATCAGATGTTTAATTATGTAACAATGAAAAGTGATGATTAATGAAATATACAGTGATGAAAATAATCTTTTATTATATTTAAGTGGGTTATATTAATTCCGTAACTGATGCTTGAAAAAATATAATTTGGAATATTATTTTACCATTGCATGTAAGGACAGTGTGGCCAGGTATCTAAATTTATGATATTATAAAAATTTTAATGAATATGTTTAGTGATAATTATTTTATGTTTTATTTGATTTATGTTGTTGTTGGTTTGTTCAGTCAATCCATTTGTTTGAGTCTATGGCTTTTAAAGAACACAAGACTTATTGACATGGGGGTATGGTCTATAAATTGCACAACGCTTATACTAATCATTTATTATAATTATTTGGATGATTATTGATAAATTGTTTGATTATTTAAAGATACCGAGAAACTATTTAAACTCATTGCATTTAATGATATTATGGATAACTGATTGATTGATATGTATGAATATGTTTTCTTTGCTGTATGTGAGGCTTTAGTTGTGACACTGGTTGAATATTTAGTATATGTGTTTTTAAGTAATGTTTTTTTTTCTTTGGAGAGATAACATTCTGATTATCCAAGCACCAGCGAAGATTTATTACTCTTTGTCTTTCGGATTATTGTTTTAATAAATGCCAATTTGAATATTTAGTGAGTTAATTGATTTTAAGGATGCGTTTATTAATTAATTTGATTTAAATCAATAACGTAATTCCTCTACAGAGTATCAGATTTTTGAGTTTAATTTTAGTTAAGTACTTTTTTCTGTATTTTTTATGCCACCAGTGAACATCAAGTTAAATAATTTCACTCACTTTTAATACTTAAAATTTTCCTAAACTTTTCTTCTATTTAAAGCCATGTGTAACATGTATATGAGCCAGTTTCCCTTCGAAAGTCCTCCAGGAAGGCATCTCTTTCCTTAGGCAGATAGCTCTCGAATGCTTTGCTATAATAAAATATATCACCAAAAATAAGAAAGAGGGTGTCAGTTCATCCCCACTCAGATAGTTCAGTTCTTTAAGTTCTCTTCTTTAAAATATTTGATGTGAAAAAGCATATTTCATATTATTTTTACTTATAAGAAAGTATATTCTAGGCTTCACAAATCTATCGCTAGTTTTGTTAGAATAAGTGGTCAAATTAAATCAAAATCAATTTTAGTAAATTTTGTTTCATACACCTCACATAATACACGCAGAACTGGAAACCTTTCTAAGTATAAAATAGTTCTATTGTAAAGTAGAACTCCATGATTCAAAACTGTGACGCATAAATATCAAATACATAGAATTAACCCAACAATAATTCCTAAAACTGTATGGTTTACGCCCTATATTTGCCAGATGAAAAGAATTAGTGATAAAAGCATTGATTTCAGAGGTAAAATTAATTTAAAAGTTTCTAGATTAAATGGAAATTTTAAATTCACTTTTCTGTTCGCACCTGTTTTGAAGTAGAACTTAATCTTTAGTACGTATGAGTAGCTTTCTTTAGCAAAATCTCTGCATAGTTTCGAAAAGTCTTGATTTAATACTACCTTATGAGAAGGTATTACGTTTATTTTTTGTGGTTGCTGTTGTGTTTCCAGTCTCACAATGGTCAGCACAAGCCTACGACATTCATCTTGGGAAGGATACAAAAGTTCCTAACACTGGCAAAAGTCTTGAGCACCATATTGGTGACAACCCGACTTTAGCTTAATTATACCCAATTTTAAGCGAGAGCACCCCGAGGAGACGGATCCGAGGGTCTCATGCGCCTCTTCAACCGCTACAAACCTCTCAAGAATATTTTCGGTCCTCCGAGTATTTAGAGTGCCCTTGTGTCGCACAGATACTATACATTTATAAACATAATGTTTGTCTCAAGGATTCGAACGAAGGTCTTTCGGTACGGCAGTCACAGTCACTAACCACTATCCCGGTTGAGTGGTCATTGTCGTTTATTACTTCGGCAATGAGAATTTTTTTGTGTTTGTTTACTTACTTTAATCCAGCGTAACTGTTAACAAAAGTTCCATATACTGTTACTGAAATATGTCATGGCACACTAAATTTTGCATTATTGTATTCTATGTCATGTAATTTTAAAAAAAATTAATAAATTCTACACGTAGTCATTCAAAATATATTTTACTGTGCATATCTTTAGGAACATCTTTTGTAATAATAGCATTTCTCATGGATAATGTGGACTTTGTATCAGTTTATTTTCTTATCTAACTCACGTCTTACGATTTGTTGCCAGCTTGAATGAGGATTCATTAATTTCTGTCAATAGTAAATACCTGTGTTCGTAGGCAACTAGTACAACCTTTGTCCATCCAATGGAACGAGAATAACGCATTGCATTTACCGCTCCCTTATTATGGAACTTTATGTCATTGGCAATGCTAGTTAATTACAAATGTTCATCAGAATTTTTTTCAAACTTTACGTATTCCATGCAGATTTTATTCTAATATTCATTTTGTAAGGAGCTGCAATTTAATTCTAATCCTTTGATTTTTTAATACTAAGTCCGTGTTTAGAATTCCTAAATCATGCAAATGAAATATTTACAATTTTTACTTTTTATTTTTGCCTCCATATCACAAATATATTTAGGCACAAATATATTCAGTATTAATAACAAGAAATAGTTATGCGTCTTCTAAAACTTTCATATAAAGAGTGGTTCGAATGTCCTCAGAGATTTTTTTAAATTATTAAATTTAAATAAATACAATAAAGCAAAATAATGCACACCTAAATATTTGCATAAATTGTTTTTTGACGAAGCTCAATGAATTCTTTTTTAAGCATACAAAAGGTTTTTCAGTGTATTAATGAGTCACAGTAGTATTTAAAAAGATTTATACAAAGCAAGACATCTATTACGTATCATTATAGAAACTGTGCATCGCATAATTGTAAAAACTACCCAGTATCAAATTTAATTTTGTTCTGATTTTGACCATTACTATTATTCGTACGAAAAGCAACCTGTACTGGTAAAACCCTGAACGACATATTCACCAAAATCAAAAAAGCTTTTCTCCTTCTTCACAATTTTCATAACTTTATAACGTATTTCTCCCGCATTCTTCGCTTGTCTTCGTGGCGTAGTGGTCAGCACACTCGACGCGTAACCGAGAGGGCCGTTGTTCAAGTCCTTTCACATCTCCTGCTTCCAAATAACCTAATGACTCTGCCTAATTCCTGCATGCCTTCGTCGTATAACGGTTAGCACACTGAGTATTCGAGTGGTGCAGTTTCAAGTTCCGGAGAGAGCATTGCTCATTTTTCATGGCTCCTGCTTCTGAATAACATAATGTCTCTACAACTGGCGCCCGAAATAAAAAGGTGCTGGATGATGATTCTCCACCACTGCGATTTGGCGATAGGGTCCCAAAACCCCAGTCGCCCTTTAAAAGGAGGAGTATATAAAGTATTTCACCCGTCTTCGTTACATGCCTTCGTAGTGCAGTGGTCAGCACGCTTTACGCATAACCGAGAGGTCCGTCGTTCGATTCCCGGTGAAGGCGTTGTTGATTTTTCCCATTTCTTCTTTCCAAAAAAAAATAAAAAAACCTACTGACTCTACAACTTTTTTAAATGTTTGTAGGTTTTTTTCAAATCGAAAATTTTAATTCAAAATGTTCTGAAACTTTATTTAGCAAAAATGTATAATTATTTAGGTTTTCCGCTGAATATGAGAAGATTAAGGTCGAACACGTACCGTTTTTCAGAAGTATATTTATGTAAGAACGCTTATTAGAAAACCTGCTTTCCTTTGCATACTTTTAATGTAAGAAAACTTCAAAAATGCATTATAAATATAGCGGCAGGCAAATATTAAAATTACTCTAATGATTAAGCTATGTATTTTTTGTTCGCTGATCTGTTTAAAATAGAGTAAGGTACTTGAATACAATCGTTTAAATATTCGTTCAAATAAGACTACATTTGTTCAGAATCACAAGCCACTTTTAAAATGGTATGACAGATCTCTGATATATCAAATGTCTTTTGCTTATATCTTACAGAATCAAGCATAACTGATGCCTTAGATTCTATGCATTCAGTAATTTTAAAGTTAAAACAGGAAAAGGGTCTTTTAAAGGTAGTTAGTTATATTCAAGCAAATCAGTTTTTAATACATGTTTGCATGGCTATAGAGGTTTGCTTTGAAGTCTAATACATGTCTAGACAAGGATGTGTTTTTTCTTATTCGTTCTAAAAGATACGATGAATTAAATAATTGGGTGAAAGGTCATAGAAAATGCTATCTCCGTTTTTAAAAGTCTCTTTTGTGTTCAGATATCTCATAGAGTAAAAATAATGAATTTTGAGGAAAGGTATAATTTTAGAGTTACGGATATAGTGTCAGAAAACGACTCAAATAGGAGTCTTTAATTCAGCCATGTCTGCTAGTTTGAGATGTTCTTTAAAACAACAGTTGTCCGAAAGAAGTTTCTGAATGTGTCAGCTCGTAAAAGCAATTAAAGATAAATTATAGATGCTATTCTATAACACGTAAAGCAGTAAATCATACCTTTGCATTGAACTGAAGTTTGAATTTAATAAATTTGAATAAGGTAATCAAAACAGTAACGATTGTGTGAAGGAAAAATTCTAGATTTACATTAATTTTAGATTTATACATAAATGTGATTAATACTTCTTTGCTGAGACAATACTGTCTCTCTCTGTTCATTTCCAATATTATCCCCTCTTTATCCTGATACTGTGGATGCTGCTTCAAACCAAATTTAAAAAGGGAGTTTTTACTCTGTTTCCATGCATAAGGAATTAGTTACCTTAATACCAATTTGCTCCAGATGGTCAAAAAATATAATTAAATATGTTTCTCTAAAATATGTACATTTAGAATTACAAAGTTCACCATGGTCACTTGGTCATATTTTCTCCCTCTTCCAGCATTACCACACTCGGAGCGTACTCGAGAGTTTCATATTCGAGTCCGACGAGAGCAGTGCTAATTTTTCCATGTCTCCTGCTTCAGAAAAGCCGAATGTCTTCAAAAGTGGATAATGTTTTAATATTATTGATAAATTTTAGGAAATTCTGGTCAGTAAATCAGTTTAAATGTGCAATATGCTGTCCAATTCTTTACTTCCTTGTACGAAGTAAAGTAATCGCGAAAAATTTCGGGTATTATATTTCCACGGAAATATCCATTTTGATTGCTCTAGAATCAATCTAAACAATTTTTTGCTTGAAGGTTGTACGTACAGACAGAATAAATGATTTTTATTTTTATAACGGATTGCAAATGGATTTAAAAGGAATTCAGGAGAGTTTTTTTTTGTGACGTCTGCACGTACGTATGTATGTATCTATCTCGCATAACGCAAAAATGATTAATCGTAGAACGTAATTTTATATATGAAACTGCAAAAACATCTAGTTATGCACCTACCTTTTTTATTGTATTCGGGTATACCAAATATATATATATCCAACCCCTTAACCGGCTGAGTGAGCTCTGATATTTTTTATTCTTATATGCTGGTAAAATGTGCATTTTTTGCTTTAAAAGTGATTAATTATTCTGTTTTAGATTTGAATTATATTGTGTTGCTTGCGTACGGGTTCGTTATAGATTGAATGCACAAGTCGTTAAAAAGTTAACAAAAATTTATTCTTTCCACAAGAAATAAATCAAAATGCTCAAATATTTCTTCAGAGATATTCGCACAATATCACAATGTCTCAAACGTTTAGCAAAACTCAATTCAAAACAGATAAAATAATAATTCTATTTCACAGCGAAATCGCTACAGCATAAAGTAAACAAACAGCAGTTTGCTTTAAACAGCTACAACTAAAACAACTGAGATGAGATGTTTTAATTCGGCTTTTTAATTATCACTAGAACAATCTCGAGTTTTCTAAATTTTTCTGGATGGCAACAGTAATTACGAGATATTTATTTATTAAGCATTAAATACACTCGCTCTTTTATTTTTATTTTTTCGACGTAGCTTTCTCTTCAAAAATCGTCTGCGTTGCACGGGAAATATAAAGCAATTTTAATTCCGATTCTAAATAAACAGCCAATTAAATGTGAAATCCGTAACAATTAGTTTAGATTTATCCTGCTCAGAATTTTTTTTGTATGTCTGTGTATTTATCAAGAGTTAAAGCTCACGTTATTCTTATTTCTATAAATGATAAATTACATCTTAAATAATCGTACATAACTTAATTGCAGTACATGTGCATTTCATTCGTCGCGGAGTATTGCAGTTAGGTCACTGGGAAAGCAATATCTGCAACAGTAGCAATACTGTTAAGAGCAGATAATATTTTGTTTATATTCATAATTGAATTAATATTTCAAAACTAAGTTCTATTTTTTAAACTGTTATGTTATAGCCTTTTCACGGCACCAATATTATATTAGCGCCTTTGAAAAACACAAAATATAAACTAGAGCTTTTAATGGTTAGTACATTAAAACAATCAGTTAAAGTGCGTTGTGATTAATGATTTAAATACCCAAACGACCGAATGAATACCAGTGTTAGTGTCATATATAGTTTACTAGTAAATGAAATAAAACATCATACTAAATTTATACATGAAACAGACTTTTATTTTACTAGTAAAATTGATTTAAACGATTGGCATTTTGAATTTAAGGCTCCCGGGAGTTAAAAAAATATTGTACAACTAGCATTTCAAGTCATGGATTGTTTTCATTCAAAATCATAATTCAAAACATATTGGTTTTAGAATAACTTGTTTTCATTTTAAATCATAATCCATAACATATTGCTATTAGATTAACCGAACATGATATTATTGAAATTCAAGAAGACAATTAACGAATTTGAACCAAGTATTTTAACACATTAATTTAAAAAAATCAATTGGGATTGTACCAAAGCATTTTTAAACTAGTTTTTTATCTATTTCCCAACAATCATTTACTTAAACTCCAATCAAGCTTTCATCCAAAATTCGTTACCTTTAACTTGCTGCTTCCTTCTGAACTTCCATGAATTTTCCAACAAAAACCCGTAGGACTTCAAACGCACAGAAGTTTTGAAATGCACAGATGTTTACCGTCATGACTATAGAGTTCATACCGGAAATTTCAACAATAGGATACACTACTCAGACGAACTGGACTGCAGATTTACTGGTAGTATGCAAAATAAACACAATGGTTTGGTGTAGAAGCCCGTTGCTTTGGAAGGTCTTTAGATTGGAAGATGATTATCTCCATTCCAAAATTTAGGAAGAACAGGAAAATTCAACCTTCTGGTCAGCAGTTTCACTTCTTGAAGTTAACTGAACGGCATGTTCTTGCGATGTAGCTATTGCAAACGGAACACTAAGGTAAGATGTAGAACGATATAAGGCATATCAACTGGGCAGAGATTTTAATATTTTTATGCTAAAGCCAGAGGGAGCAAGAAAAGGCCCCTCATCCTACGTAAATTCAGCACATCCAAAATTCGGATGAAATGGGCGTTCGATAGAGCGAAATTCGCGTGCACCGGCTTTTTGCTATAAACTTCTACCAACAGCGCCAAAACTCATTAATTCAACACCTTTCCTTAATTTCGCTAGAAACTCGCCAAATAAAAACGGGTGTTAACAGTAAACCTAGAACTCTACCAAAAACACAAGGTGACTTGTGTATGACATCTGTAATATATCCTCACAAACCTTCATGAATCACCCGAAAGCAGCTTAATAGTGACAAGATAGCAATCGCACTAAATTCTACGAAAGCTACACAATTTTTTTATTTAAATTAGCATATTTCACAAACTAATTAAGCTATCGACTTGAAAGTAATTTTAAATTAAAGTGCAAATCTTTCTCTTTCTTCTAGTATAATTATAATTAAATAAACTCAAATTAAGTATTTTAAAATCCAGATTATAACATGAAACACACACCCCATTCCCATTGTCTGCTGTCAATCGCGTTCCTAAAACGAAAGTACGAACTTACTATCTTAAGTACAAAACTCTAATTAAGATAAACCAATGTAACACAGAAAGCAAATAAAATACACATTGTTTAGCATAATTTACAATATAAATGAATGAATTAATTAATTAGTCTTATTTCGCTACACAAGAAAACTTTCAGATTAATCAAGCTTAGGAAAGAAATCATACACGAGATCTTTCGGAAAATGTTGATGTTTGAAAGCATTTTAATAAAATTATTCCGCTTTTATTTTATTCATTTACGTAATTACTAGACTCATTTAACTATTATTTTACTCTTACTTTGAAATTCTTTTTCCACGCTTGACAAAAATATGTCCGTCCCTCACTTAATAACTAAATTCGCTGAACATTCATTTCGCTGGTGTAGAAACTAAAACCGCTAAAACTGCTGTTTATCAATAATAATTAGTGATCGGCAGATTGCTAATAATAATAATAATCACTGGTTTAGTAACTGAAACCGCTGAACACTCATTTCACTGGTTTAGTAACTAAAATAGCTAATATTCTCTAGTCATCAATAACCAGTGATTGGCTGGTTGGTTAAAATTTATCACTGGTTTAGTAACTAAAATCGCTAATAAATTTCTCAAATTTTTCAGAAAACAAGCGAGTTGCTTCTCTTCAGCGGTATATTCACTGTTACTGTCGAATTCTTTAGTGTGACTTCCTCAACTTTAAATTTTCCTCTCATATGTCATGATTTCTTTTCATCCCTTTGAACTGATCAAATTATCTACCAATTTCATCATAGTTTTCAACACTCTGCATATCATAGAATTTAACCAGAAGATCTAGAGATGCTATCAGGCATTTTCAAATCATGCAGTGTATATATTATGAGAATTCTTCATCTTTCATAAGGTACGTTTGAAAAAAAAATAACAGTTTTGGTGCAGTTCAGCTGTTTATGACAATAAATTTTATTCTGCAAAAAAAATAAATTTCTTTTTTTCTTTCAAATCAAGACTAACACTGGTAAAATGATTATTATTTAAATTAATCAGTTATTTATAATTTTAAGTTTTATTATCACTTCTCTTTTTCCATTTACTCACCAGAAATTAAATCAGAGAGTATTTAAGCGGAGGGTTTTGGATTTGTAATACACTGCGTGTTTCTGATTGTCGAGGCCACTTTACTAGGTTTCTCCGGTTTGATAAGATTGTACTTATTCGGCTTCGCGTTATTGCTGCCGACATATAACTGTTTCCCCGGTGAGAAATTCTGAGCCAAATTAGTATTAGATATTTTGTTTAGATTTTGACAACTAAGTTAATTTGAATTTGACTGTTATTTCAGTATCTCACTGAAATGTTAAATGTTAATATAAGTGATAGCTGTTTTAGCAGAAGACGTGCTCTTAGGTTCAAGTTCTGATTTAGTAAAAGGGTTATTTTAGCTTTCTCAAGTCTCTGTGGTTAACTTCAGTTACGAAAGCAAGTCAGTTTAAACTTATTCCTAAAAATAGTGTTAAGTAACTGCAATGAAAATACAGACTTTTTTCGATCCTTTTTAAGCCTATGTAATGCATGATTCCTAATAATACGTATGCATTGTGTTAGCATCCTAAGCTTTTGTCGAAGTTTCTACGTCCCTCCTTCTTAATCTGAAGCAAGATATGCCTTGACCTATTGATGAGGAATCACATTTGCAATTTCGATAGAGATTTATATAGCTTTTCTTTCGAGAGGAATTTGTTCCGCAATATATCAACCTCCAGATGAGTGATTTTCAACTGGGTGATACTAAATTAATTGTTCTTATATATAGTAGTTTGTAAGCCCTTGTTTATTATAACTTGTTTTAAAAATTCTTTTACAATATATGTTTCAAAAACATGTTTACAATGTAATAACTTCGCAATTTGATTTAATAGATTTCGAGGTTTTTAGAATCAATCTCGAATGCTTTTCTTACCTTGTCACACTTGATTTAAATTTTATTGAGCTATTGGTTTTATCCTGATTTACTTCCTTTATGCCTTGATTCGTCACATATTTGTTCAATCCATGGCAATATGATAATTTTATGGCAAATTACAGAGGTTAAAGTTAGAATGAAATCGTTTCTAGATTTCTGATTTGATGTCTGGCCGCTGATATTACAACTTGCCTAGACAGCCGCTCATCCTTTCAGAAACGAACGCCTGACTTTGTCCCGTTGGTAATATTTGAAGGTTATAGTTGTGCTTTTATGTTTGAAACAAATAAGTTGTAGCCGCTCGTAGAAGTGCTAGAATTGAAATTCAGCCAGTAAACTGTAGTGTTTCACCAAATAAATGTAAACAAGAAAATGAATAACTTGCTCTGTATTCCATCCAACATTGCGGCTTCTACAATTCTTTGTGGCCTCTCTGTTACTTGTATGCGCACTACTAACTACACAAAAGTGTAGAATTTGCAACACGACACGAATTTTAGCTTCCAATTATTTCACAACTAATTACTCAACTCTTTTCTGCTGAACTCCACTGCAACCGCTAAAGATATCTAACTTTTTAATTAAACTAAATGGAATTAAAAACTAATCATTAGAAGTTTTAACTCGTTGATTGACGAGGTATTGTCTCCTTTACTGCTTTCTGTGAGTAAAAGAGGATGGACACAGTTGTAGAGATATTAGGTACTTTTTGAAAGTAGGAGAGATGAAAAATGAGCAATGCCCTCGCCGGGACTCGATTCACGGACGTCTCGAAGACGCGCCGAGCGTACTGACCACTACACCACGAAGCCATGCTAGGAAGATGGGAGAAATACCTTATAAAGTAAATATCTGAATGTTAATATTGTAGGCGTTATTTTAAGTTTTTAACAGTTACTTTAATTTTTAAACATGCTTTACTATCTATTCTCGTTTCCCACCTACTATTCCATACCAGAATAAGTTTTTAGTATAGCGTTGCGTGTAAATGAGGCAGAAAGAGTATTTAAATGAAGGTTTCGCTCAAGTCAGAAAAAGAGATAACACGCTTAGTGGCGTGTGTTTTCCGTCAGACTACTTCGTTGTTTCAGCTAAATATTACTACGCTCACCCATATTGCACGTGCCTATTAATATTCGCTGGTTAATTTAATTCTATATTAGATAGTTTTGCAGAGTTTCGGATAAGTTCACTTTGGTTTAACATTAGATTAGTTTCTTATTTTCTCATCTTAAGTTAAAGCCCAAGTGGAGGCTTTCCTGTTTAAGCACGAGAAAGACGCCATCTGTGTTCTTGTTGTTGCTGTTGTTGCTGATGCTCACTTATTTGATGTATAGTCAGCCCAAGCTCACTTAATGTTCCGTGGCAAGGAACGCATGATTACGCCTGTCGTTCGCAACAGTCCTGAACACCTAACAGGTGACAGTGAGATTTGGCCCAGTTTCGGCCCCAATTTTGATGGAGATCATCGCGGGAGGGATGGATCCGACGTTTGTTGCTGGGAGATTACAATAAATTGGGAAGTGCACAACTAGATATTATAGCAGTCAAGTATAAAACTTCAACGGTCTATGGCTAGTCGTTTTTACATTCATACTTACATACGGGCGTACAGACGTCACGAAAAAATCCTTCCTGAACCCATTTTAAATCTCTTTTGAAAGACGTTTTCGGAAAAACAGTACTTTATTCTGTCCGTACATACAGATGTCATGCAAAACAATTACCTAGATGGATTTGAGAGCGAGGTACATTCTTTGAAATATAATACCCGAAATTTATCGCGATTGCAATACTTCTTTTACTTCGGGCATAGAAGTAATCAGTGGACGAAATAAGGCTGTACTAAAAATTAAGATCTACTTTCGGATTCTATGGTTGAATATAATTTGCCCACAATTTTCCTTAAAGTAAATCCTAGTTAAAAGGTTTTCGATAAGTGACATTTTATTGTCCTTACATTTTCTATTTACCTTTGCTTCCTTTTGAGAGAACACTAAAATAGTTTCTGTCTCATTGAGATGTTGTGCTTTTTACACCTGAAACATGCAAGAAGTAAAACCCATGAGAATTTGATAGCATATTTTATTTAAATTAGCCTCGAAAATACGCCAAATATTTTTAATATCTCTAAGTTTTAAGCTGCTGTGAGAAAATGCATTCGTCTCCTAGGAGATCATTTCTCCGAAGAATTCTTATCTGAATTGTAAATGACATATTAATGAGAAATCTTCCTGACGATCATGAATCGAAGACTTGATTAGCACCAATAAAAGAAAAGAGTTTTCCGTCATAATAGCGATAAATAAAGACTTCATCTTTCAAGCAATCGAAAGAAATGGAATTTTAATTATTCTTCGGAACTTTTATTTTTAAATAACTTTCGTTCGTAAAGGAGTTTTCGATTAGAAAACAGGATCAAATATTCGATTTATTTTATCAGTATTGAAGTTATGATATTTTATTCCTTAAGTGATGAAAACATGGCAGAATAAATTAAAAAAGAACGATTTTAACGAAGACAGCAAAACTTTCGAACGCAGCTGATTTCAAGTTTCAGTTAATTCAACTGACGGGGGGTAAAGGAGAAAATTATTTAATTGAAATTGTTTACAATTCGCATCCATTTGTCAGCCATGGGACCTGCTTTCCATCAAAATTTCTCATTAAGATTTCAGAACTAGATATTAAATATTTAACAGAAAAATTAGTATCACGAACTCTGGGTAATCCGCTTACGTCGAATTCAATTTTTTTTTATTTCCAGTGGCAAGGTACTTGAAATGAACAAGATAACATAATAAAACACATAAATGAAGTACATAAATTTATTATACTCTAGAGTTGAAGATTCTCTTGTTTTTTAATTTAGAATTTTATCGCTATTTAAAACTCCTCTCATTTACATAATCAACGGAATAGGTGAAACAGTAGGAATATCGAACATATGTTTATGTAAATATTTCGCTTCCGTTTTTAGACAAAAATACCGTCTATATTTCCCATCTAATAAAACCAGATCTTCTTACAGCTTTTGACCAAGAACCTTATTTCAGTCTTAATAACCTATCAGGAATCCATCATAAAGGGTTGTAAATTTAGTTGCTCATTTAAATACCCGAAAGCGGCAGATTTTTCGTTAAGCACAATACCAATCTCACTTGCAAATTTCAGAAAAGGCCCAAGGCGTTCATCTTGGCAAGGAGTCCAATGCTGCTTGTCTTTGATAAGAGCCTTGAGTACTACATAGGAAGACATCCGACGTTAGCTGATTTCCGCCCCCAGTTTTGTGAGAGAGTATCCCGGTATACGGATCCGAGTGTTTCCCACTC